>JAOQMM010000173.1:6318010-6340770 GCA_027563515.1 Erythroxylum platyclados | reverse complement strand
AGGGTATATTAGGTAGTATGTATTTATTAGTTTAAGTTTCATCTTAAACCCTCCAAATCGGAGGTTTCTTATTTTCACTGTTTAAGATGGAATGGAATATAACATGAAACCCTCCGCTTCCATCCCATCTCATTTCATTCCATTATAAAACTTCCAAATAACGATGGAAGTGTGTTACGTTCCATTTTATTCCATTACTAACCCTCCAACCAAATAAAGCCTTAGTATATACCTTTCTCCACTAATTTGATAATTCTTTCAACTTTTTTTATACACTTATGCTTTACTGCAATTATAATTATATGAACTAAAGTGATCTTAACGTTATAAAATCCCAATTTTTTCGTATTTTATATTACAATGAGATGACTTCCTAATTTCCTTGAATAGGCTGAATAAAAAATTAACCATATATTAAACTCCAAAAGTTCCCAAAGAAATCTTGAAATCAACTAACAAGCAATGTTAATACTTCATTAAAGTGTATTATGCTATAGATTTTAGCCCCAACGTTAATAAATTGTTAAGATAAACACGTTAACTAAGGCTCTTAAAATAGCGCAGTCCTTTTGGTATTTAGAAATGTAATTAAAATGTAATAATAACTAAATTAATAATTTTATTGAGTGTCTAGCTTGTATAAATATTCCATAACATGGTGATGACGATATTATGCTTTTACATCTTTAGGGTAGCTAGCGGACATGCAAAGCAACTTTCAAAGCCAAGCCCCCAAGCCATTCCTTACTTCTTTTTTGTTTACTTCAAAACAAAGCTTAGAACCCCAACCCCTGTAGCTGTAGCTATATCCATCAACATATATATATATATATACTCTAAGCTGATTTCCTATATTTCGAAACATCATCACTCAGCCTGCTCAGAGAAAGATATCCATTCAACGTCTTCTTTTGTTCCCATAACAATGCCCATCTACTTTTCTGATTCCGATAATGAAGTCACTACCCGAGCGACAAAGCTCTTTGGACGACAAGGGCCTATCCATTCTGTTCTTGGAGGTGGAAAAGGTATCTTTAATGTAGTACACACATATATATATACACATACATACATACATACATACATACATATATAGATATGTAGAACATAGATGAACATAAGTAAAAAAATTAAAAAGAGGTTATATATATGAGTAGTTTTGCCCTTGGGAAACGTACTGACTCTCTGCAATTAATTTGCCACGTTCTTGGCACTATAATAAAGATATTGTAATGTTTAAAACTATTATATGCAGAAACATTTTCCCGAGAAGGTGTTTTAGCCTTTTGGATTGTTATATACAGTTCAGTCAATTCTTTGTGGATGAAAACTTTGTATTTTGGTACGTAGTAATTGTAATATATGAATATGTAGCTGCCGATGTGTTGTTGTGGAGAAACCCAAAAGTGTCAGCTGCACTTATGATCGGAATGACGGCGATATGGTTTCTGTTCGAGGTTGTTGAGTACAACTTTGTGACTCTCTTCTGTCATCTCTCCATCACAGTAATGCTTGTTGTGTTTATCTGGTTCAACGGAGCCGATTTCTTCAATTGGTACGTACACTTAGAAACTCCATAATAAATTGACTTCCAAATGATATTTTAAGATCATTTAGAAATTTGATACTTGATAACAGTGTGTTAAAGCTATTCTTATATACCCGCACATAATTTAGCTATTAATTTCAGGACTCCTCCGAGAATCCCTGAAATTATTCTCCAGGAAAGAACATTCCGAGAGGCTGCTACCACAGTACATGCCAAATTCAATTGGACCTTGGAAAGACTTCATCATATAGCATGTGGAAGAGATCCTGCTCGTTTCTTTCTGGTAAACTCTACAGCTTATAATTATATAGATATGTTTACTAGGTTAAACCCCAAATATCATCATTTTATATGCTAATTATAACTTTCTCTGAACTGATCAGGCACTTTTAGGCCTATACATATTATCAGTGATCGGAAACTATTTCACCTTCTTAAATTTCCTTTATCTGGGTACGGAAAACTCGCTGCCTTTTGTCAATCAACATGGTTATTTTGATCTATGAATCTGCTAATTCCAAAGAGCTCTACTTTTGTGTGCACTTGAAGGTTATGTTTGCCTGCAAACACTGCCATTCCTGTACGAGAGATACGAGGAAGAAGTTGACTATTATGCAAGTAGATTGAACCGACAAGTGAAGAAATCATATAGAAAGTTCGATTCCAATGTTCTCAACAAAATCCCAAGAGGGCCAGTGAAAGAGAAGAAAGTTCGATAAAGAACAATAATGGATCCATATACACTTGTATATAAACCAATGCAAATATGGCATAGGCCGCTGCAAATATTGTGAGATGTAATGTATACGTAATCCAGACAACAACTTAGATTTTACTTCCAATAGAAATTCGAAGTTAACATTATTCATATATACGCATCTACAATATATACTGCATATGAATAAATCGCCTTACACTTTGCGCTTAAATCATGATCCCCTTATTAATTCAACATTATTATAATATTCTTAACTTGTTAGTAATTTAAGTATATTGATATTAAACTTTTACTTAATATCTACTCTGTAATAACTTGCATCTAACATTATATATCCACTTAATATTCAGTCTAATGTTCTCAGAAAATTAAAACTTCATATTACGACATAGAATAGAAATAATAGTAAGGTAAGAAACATATATGATATTGTAAATTTAGGATATTTAAAATCAAATTATTCTATTTTACTCTCACTAATTTCTTATAAAGATATTTACATCATTCACTTTTTTTATTTTTAAATAAAGATAAAAAAAGATATATTTTCATTAAGCTCTACATCATTTTAAAGATGTTTCAAGTCAACTTTTAAGATTTGAGAGGTTAATATTATAAACATAAATGTTAAATAAATTAGTTTATCAATTTGATAAGTTTGTACAAGTAAGGATCCTAAACAAAGAGAAATATCCTATACTGTACGAATGAATAGCTACATTGTTTTCGAAGAATGAATACTCCAGGAAATTGCTAGGAGCTAGTTTCTTGACTTGATGGGTTCTGGTACGACCTTTTCTCCAAGTTCTCTCCTTCAGTCGTTATTTGATTGTCAACTGGATCAAACAACCAGAGAGCTACTGGTCTCACCTATCACGGCACATGAAGTGAAGAAAACTCTCTTTAGTTTGCATCCGTCCAAGTCCCCTAGTCTAGTTGGCTTTAATGCCATGTTTTTCCAATCTACCTGGGACATCACAGGACCATTATTTATAGCCACTGTTTTGGAATTCCTTGAATCATCAAGATTGCTTCAGGAAATCAATTATACGCATATCTGCATAGTCCCAAAAAAATCAAATCCGAGCAGCATGTGTGACTTCCACCCTATCTCTTATTGTAATACAATTTACAAGGTGATATTCAAGATCATTGCTGATCGTCTTAAATTGGTGGTTTCCAGCATAGTTGATGAAGCAAAAAGTGTTTTTCTCTCAGACCGTTCCATTGGAGATAATGTTCTATTACTTCAGGAGCTGATTAAGGATTATCAATTGAGTAGGAAGATCAATAGCTGGTTCTTAAAAATCGATTTCTACAAAGCCTTTGACAGTATTAGTTGGCAGTATCTTCAGTTTTGCCTTGAAGCCTTACATCTGCCGCAACAGTTCATAACGTGGATCATGACATGCATCCAATCTCCAATGTTTAGTGTCTTAGTGAATAATGTTCCTTCAAAGCGATTTAAAACAACTAAAGGAATCAGGCAAGGGGACCCTTATCCCCTTATTTGTTTACCCTTGCAATGGAAGGACTCTCTATGCTAATACATAAACTTATCAGCTACAATCATGCCTTCAATTTCCATTATCAATGCCGAGAGGTAAACCTTACTCATCTTATGTATGCTGATGATTTGATCTTATTGTGTGGAGCTGATTCACACTCAATCACTACGTTGATGCATATACTCGATTTGTTTTCACAATTGTTTGGCTTGAAATTAAATGTGGATAAAAAGTCACATAAACCACTTAGCTGATGTGAGAAATGTTGACGCTCTTATTGGTCTTACAGGTCTGAATATCCAGCCTCTACCTTTTTGCTATTTGGACATTCCTATAACAAACTCTAAGCCGAAGTTTGCAAATTGTTTACCAATTATTGAAAGGATGAAATCCAAGGTGTTGGCATCGCAAAATCGATTTCTGTTCTATGCTGCCCGACTTACTTTGATCATATCGGTTCTTAGTAGCATGCACATGCACTAGACGACTCATGTTGCTATTCCTAAGAAAACTATGAAGGAAATGGATCGAATTATGAAATTCTTCTTATGGTCTGGCAGACTTGATGAATCAACAAAAGCGAAGCTCAAATGGTCTGAAGTAACAGTCTTTAAGAAGTATGGTAGACTTGGTATCATATCCATTTCTGAAATGCAAAATGTCTTGAGATGCAAGAGTATATGGCGGGTCATGACCAAACATAATGCTCTTTGGATAAAATGGCCACATGAATTCTATTTGAGGCACACGAACATTTGGGTAGTTGATTTTTCTAAGGAGGGTTCTTGGTTACTTCAACAAATGATGAAGCTTAGACATATCATATATCCTTATATCAAGCATACAATTGGGAAGACATCTATTTGGTATGATAATTGGCTAGAAATTAGTCCTTTTGTGCATTCAGAAGATTTTTATCACCTTAGATACCGAATGCCAATCTAGCTCAGAGTCTCCTCCTTGATTAGGGAATGGACATGGCATGGTAACTTCACGGGATTTCAACCTCTAGTTGCTTATCTCCCTCCTCTGCAGACAGCTCCAAGTGATGATACACTAACATAGACACTAACTTCGAATGGACATTACACAAATCAATCTTGTGATAAACTATTCACTAACACTACTACCCAAGTCCCTTAGTTCTCTCTTATATGGAAGCACTTTCTATGCCCCAAAGCTTCTTTTATTACTTGGCTTATGATCAGAAATAGAATCCAAACTAAGAATCAATGGAATGGAAGTGATGATGTGTTATGTTTACTATGCAATAGAGAGGTCGAGGATAGAGCACATTTGTTCTTTTAGTGTAGCTTTTCTAAAGCTATTTGGAGTAGTAAATGTTACCAAGTAATAACAGTGGTTACAGTTGGGAACAGGTCTTGAATTGGGTTACTAGTATTTCTAAGCAAGGTCACCTCAATTCGATACCGTACAAAGAAGTCTTCATCATCACCATTTATAACATTTGGGGGGAGAGAAATCGAAGGAGATTCACAGATGAAAAACAAGAGAAATACCAGCTGGCTAGTAGAATAGCGAACCATATTTGAGCATGTTTGGTGGCACACCATGCTCAGTAAAATCTTTCTATGGAGATGAAATGTCAGTGGAATCTATAGCTCTGTATTTTTTTCTTTTTGCTAATACATGTACTACCTTATTTAGCTTCTTTTGACCTGTTGTACATATAAGGCTGGCATGATGCCTTGAACTCTCTATCTGTAGATTTAGTTTCTTCTATAGTAATATCTTTTTCATTTTAAAAAAAAAAATCATTTATGATAGGCAATAAATGCACTCTCAGACAATGCAAACAAATGGTGCTTATTTCTATTAACAAAAGGTAAAATGTTAAGATGGTTTAGTGGTAAATAATAAATGGAAAATACTTTCTAGCAATTATTGGTAGTCATTCTAGTTTCTTTCCTCTTTTGGAGTCCTCCCAAATGGGTTTGACCCTAGAGGAGGGTTGGATATCTAATGGAGCATCTGAGCTAATAACCTCGGAGGACATTTAAGTGGCATGCAAGGAGGTATACATAACTCATAATATAGTAAATGGGGAACGCTTACTCAAAGAGAATTTTCCACCCTTTCTGAATGTGATGATTAAATCAAAACATCAAATGGTGGAGTGAACATTGCAACAAATGGAAAAGGCTCTGCTCAAATGGCTTCAACTTCTCATAAATCTTAGAGTGAAGAGTTGCTCCCTCCTCCACTTGAGACAAGCTTAGTTGCTCCCTCCTCCACTTGAGACAAGCTTACACATTCCCAAGGTTCAATGGCGGAAGGGATACTTTCTCCCTAGCTGAGGTTCTACAAGTAGGAGTAAATGTATGGTATTCAACTCTAATAGGCTCCTTTATAGAAAAAAGGCCTACCTTTCCCTCAATTGCAAGTATGGAAAATGGAAAAAATGGGGAAAAAGGGACCTATAGAAGACCATTCTAACTGAAGAGATCTCGAATGATGCTTGATATTTGAAGATCTTGGAGTAGGGGCCATGGAATATAGGAGGCCAACCATTATTACTGTAAAGATAGAGGCTAGGGTTAGAACTTGATAAGGTAAAATAAAGGCCATCCTACTATGGAATAACTTCCATAATATTCCTCTAGAATATTGGACAATGGAAGGCCTAAACTTCTTAGCTAGCTTAATTGGAAAGCCTTTATACTTAGACTTCCAGAATTCCCATATGGATAGGTTATGCTATATAAGGATTTGTATAGAGTTGTGCAAAAATGGGGGATCTTCATAAAGTTATCTCTGTTATGAAGCTAAATAAGTGTAGTGAGCTTACCAAATCAAAAATCAATCTTATCAATTGTTAAAAAGTAATGAATAAAACCTTTTATTTAGAAGGCCACTAAAATTTCTTTTAATACTAGTTATTGAACTGAGTTATTAAGAATAAATGAACCTGAACCCTCCACCCAGGATAAGGAGGAACTTGTTCTATATAATATACATGCTGGATACGGTATTAGAAATGTTGATGTTGAGACTTAATAGGTGAATCTAATTTTACCTCCCATAAATCAGTCTCTTAAGGTTTTTAAGAATACAAAGACTCTACATAAACTAAAACCTTGAATAACTGATAAACTAATGAGTCAGCTTATAAGGGTGAGGAACCTAGATCAAAACATGAGCATAATAGGAATTTAGAACCTAAATTTTTAGAGATTGAATCCACCTCAAAAAGAAGGTTATGAAGGAAAAAAGGGAAAAATAGGATTAAAAGCTCCTAGCCTCTAATATAACACTCAACTATCTATGACAATATTGATCTAGAATTTAAGAAGGATGAACGACCCTTTTAAAACGCAGTCCATTAGAGATGTGTTTTTTCAAAGAAAAATTGATTATAAGATTATCAGAGAAAAGAAAATAAAAGTTGTCCAACTAAATAATATTCTTAGTTTTCTTGGGAGCAGATTGAAAGATATACTCTAGCTAAGTGCACTATTATAATGGTAGATTTATACTATCTTAAAATTGAAAAACAGTGAAAGACGTCAATATAAGTTCCTCAGATGAACTAATTCATTCCTCAATACATTTTAATGTTTCCATAATATACATAACTAATTTTAAATTCAGATAGCCAAACTATGGAAGGAAATCAAAGGCATTCAGGCCTCAATAAATAAACCTTATGTAGGTGACCTAAAATGTGTCTTACCCCCTTAAAAAGTAAAGGGTCACAAAATTAAGTTAAAATGAATTGATAAAAATTAAAGAATGTGGCGCATTATATTGGAGTGGTGGAATTGAGATATATTGGAAAATTTTCACTAGGAACAATAGGCAATAGGGAATGTTTTTCATTAGGAAAAAGTTAGATAGAGCAATGGTGAACTAGCTCTAGCTAAATAATTTTCCTAATTCTTTTGCATGCATTAGTGCTCTAGTGTGCTCAGATCATTCCATAATTGAGATACAGAAGTTATTCACCAAGCTATGTTCAAAGGCCCCTAAATTCTTCTACTATTTATTAGGAAGATAGGGAGTTAAAGAAATTGTGAGGGAGAGTTAGGATATTGAAGTGAGTGGTTGCAAATCTTGCTAGCTAATGAGGAAATTCAAAGAGTTAAGGAAGGATTAAAGGAATTTGGCATACTCTCCTTCAAGAACCTCGCTGGCCGGAACGTTTCAGGCTCTTCCCATGAGTTCCCGTCTCTGCCGATAGCCCACGCGTTGATCATGACCCTGGACTTCTTGGGAATATAGTATCCGGCGACCTCCGCGTCCTCGGCGGTCTCATGCAAGAGAAGAGGGATTGGTGGGTGGAGTCTGAGAGTTTCTTTGAGGGTACACTTGAGGAAAGTTAGCTTTTCAAAGTCACCCTCCTCCACGCGCCGCTCTAGTCCAACCACGTCTGCTAGCTCCTGTTGGACTCTTTTCATATCTTCTGGGCTCTTCATTAGCTCCGTTAGTGCCCACTCTATTGCCGACGCCACCGTCTCTGTCCCACCGAACATAACGTCCTGTGTTTACCATAAAATTTTGTTTCAGTGCCTTACCTAGAGCTCTACCAAACATTGTTTTATTTATATAGTTGAAGAATTCTAACGTCCTGTCCTTTACTTGCTTGAATTGACATGTAAATGAATGGGAAGTAGCTAGTTATATTGAAAAGACTGCACAAAAGCCGCCGAATACTTAGTTGATTACCATGATGATGGCTTTAATGTTGTCTCTGGTGAGTTTGATTGAGTTCTGAAGATCGTCAGATTCGTTCACTTTAGCTACGTCGCTGTAAAAAGCTAGCAGGTCGTCGACCATATCGGTGTTAGCCTCGTCGGGGACGTTGTTCTCTGCTCTCTTCTGCATGTGTTCGTCGATGATCAGGTCGATGAATTTGTCGAGCGCTTTACGAGCCTCGGCGAGCCTGGTGTTGAGTCCTTGTGGATCAATCCAACTAAGCCAAGGAATGAAATCAGCAATGTTGAATGCTCCAAACAGCTTCGAGAACTCTTGTAAAATTCTGATGAACTCGGCTTGTCCTTGGTTCGTAGAACCAAAAGCTGCCCTGTAAGTGATGTTCATGGTTAGAGTAAAAATAAGTTCTCCGACGTTCAACGGCTTGCCGGTGTTTGCTGCGACGGTTTTAACCATGGAATCAACCTCGTCTCTTACTGACTCCCACGACTCAGCCCTTTTCCGGCTGAAGAGCTTCATGACACACAGCTTGCGCATCTGTCTCCAAAAGGGTCCATAGTGAGCAAAAGCCATGTCTGCGCGATCATAGGTTAGATAGCTTATGGCTATGGTTGCTGGTCTGTTAGAGAAAATGTTATCTTGAACCTGAAGGACTTGGCGGGCTATCTCCGGAGAAGAAACAGCCATCATATGCAAGTTTCCCATCTTAAGATGGAGCAAACCACCATACTCTTTAGCTAGTTTAGCCAAACCACGGTGTGTTAATTGGTCCATCATGAGCATGTTACCTATAATTGGCAACCCCTTTGGGCCTGGTGGATATGGCAGTCGACGGCGAAACCGAGAGACAAAGCCGAGCAGGAAAAGTAAAGGAACAATAAGGAGAAGAGCTAAGGACAAAGGTTGCAGGCTTTGAAGAAGAATATCCATGACGTGTCAGGATTTCTGAAGCTCGTTATGCTGGGTTTGTAACACGCTTGCAATTGCAACTCTCAAGGGCTGCTAGTTTGAGGGAAGATACTATGGGTTCTTTATATATAAAATTTTTGGCGAGAATTGTCAAGTTGGACCCTTATTTTCTAGTTGATTCTTTACCAAATGAATGTATTTGATTTCTTCTCCAAATGGCTATTACTATTTCACAAATGCTTTATCAAGAAATGGTATTTTAAATCATACATCCCATTGAACAAGTAAAACAAGTTTAGCCTAGGGCTTAGGACCATTGCACTTTAAGGCAAGATTATTCACATCATTTCCTTACTTGTTATCTATTTATTTTATTTCCTTTTTATCACCGGCAAGTTAGTTTAGATATCTAAACTATTATAGATTTATCTTTGGTACAATTTATATGGTAAAAGATCTACTAAAAGTAAGTGTTGTGTCAAGTATATGTTTTTAAGATATATCAAAATCACTTGATTTCGTACTTTACCAAATGCCCTTTAATGACCAGAAAGAATTTCGTTTGAAATGAATTTATGATATTAGGTACAACCTTATCAAAGTAATGGAATCCATGTTGCAGTCACATTCAAGTTTCAACCCACCTGCGTATTTCTCATCGCGAAATCAGAGGTAAATACGGTGTCGTTTTTCAGTCAATCCCATAAGCATTAACACTGTGTTACCATCCTCATATCCCATGCCATTCTCTTATCCTCGTATCCATAACTTAGATTTAAAATTGTTATTATGCACATATGAGAATTTATTTAAAAGACACCAAAAGAATATCAATTATGAACTTTTTATTATTAAAGGATATCTTTTTTTAAAATAATTTGTCTTTTCTATAATTATTTTATAAATATTAACTCACATTAATTATATGTTGAATTCAACTAATACACACATATATATGTTCATAGGACTATAATATAAGTTATTTGAAAAGCCGTGGAAGTTGAACCTTTAACTACATTACAAACAATGCATTGTAATTTCATTTGTTTAATTTATTAAAAAAAGCTCAAAAGTCTAAAATGAATAATCTCCATAAAACTGAATTGGGGAAACATTGTAATTTAGATGAAAGAATACTAAGCATCGCAATCTCTTTTGCCTAACATGTCAGAAAAGCCAAGGCCGATAGTTGGCAAAGCAGAGAGTAGTCAATCGGTAGTGCATTGTTTGTAAAAGAAAGGGACAATAAACAAAGGGTTTCACATGTTATTTAATTATCCTAGGACTTGACAGACTATATCATGTGGTGGATGCTTACATTTATGCCGAATTTAATCTATTGTTAGCTTCTTGAAATAAAATTTTGTGTTATCTGCAATTTGTCATACATCAAGTGCCATAATTCCATTGTGGACCATGGATCTTCTTCCGTGTTTCTTACTATGCGAGAAGGAAGTGATTTAGAAAACTCTTATCAGAAGCCAGAAGCGTGGAGATTTCGATGCCCTACCGACCCCGGTCACTGTCGTGGTTAGACATTGGAACCATCGACGGTTTCATTTTACCATTTTCTTCCCCAAATTACAATAATCATATTAATCAATGAAATTCTGACCAATTGGGATTATGAAAAATTAATGCAACAAAATTTTAGTTAATTGCATAGGGAGATATCATGATATTATTATACTTGATATTTAAGATAGGATACGCAGTTAGATTGCGTGTCTTGGCATCACCGAAACGTCATTATTACACTGTTGCTACATTGTAATTAGCAATGAACAAAAGCACTCGCTAATGCCTCCATTTGGATTGATATCAACTAGCTAAGAAAGCGACCTCAAAAGTACTGTTATTTTTATTTATTAAGTGGATGACTCGATCAACTCCTGATAAAAATAAAATTAAGCATCACAGTAAGAAAAATGGTACCAAAAATATTAAGACAAATTAAGCATTAAAAATTATTAATTGGACCACCCCGCCGGGAAAGGTGTCATATCATGTCATTTAAGAATTAAGATTTAAGATGTATAATGTTAATTAATTCCTCTAGTGGATCCTAGTCGGTATCAAGAGCTTCTCTATTAACCTATCAAATCTCTGCAGTCCTGAACTGGGAATTTTCAGTTTGTCCACACTATTATTGAGTAAAGTAGATAACAATCAAAAGGTTGCTGTCAAATCTTCAACTAACCAAAACTTCTATGTTCTACCACGGGAACATAGCTGGATGAATGTATACATATGGCTTTCCGAGATAGACATTTTTTGATTTGGCATGTGATGTTCAGATTTCTATATATATATTCACCGTTTAAGATTAGCCAAATTATCAGATGAACCATTCTTTACTAACTAAGCAAAAGAAAGACTCGCTAATTCCCTTTCTCTAATTAGTAAGCTGCGATTTGCACTCATGAAATTTAAAAACATGCCCAGAAGTTGCCTTCAGGGTTAGGTGTCTAAACTGGACAAAGAAAGAAGGAAGAGGGGTTAGGTTAAACTAAACTAACAGGAAAAAGCAAGAGACAAATTGATTATAGGTGAATGAGACAATGTCATTTCCTGAATAATTAAGCACAGATCTTGATTTGATGGCTTAATTCAAATTACACCAATCCCTTCCCCTTGTAAGTCTTAAATACAATTAGTGAAGTTAGGTCGTGTGAGAAAAATTATTTATTGAATGATATACTTCAAAGCCATAGCGGTATCGGTCTCGTGAGTGCTATGTCAATAATAATGTTTAAAGCACCTAAAGCTTTAAACATGAAGTTGCTAATCACGTGTAAAACGTACAATTATTTTAAGGGGATTTGATTTTGAGTCGTGAACCACATTTGAGAGTCTTGCTCCTTCATGCAATGGCACTTGAAACCCTATCTCGCTTGTTTAATTTTAAAATATTATTACAGGAATTTAAGTTTGAGCAAATTACGAAAAGGAAGGAACGAACGGAACTATATATGGACTCATTCCTATGTTTTAATTGATGTGAACATGTTTTAGTTTCTTCTTCTTGCCGGACAAAACTATTAATGAACCTCAAAAGTCAAAACACAGATCACAGTCCTTGATGACGAAACAAGTGTAATGGGATGGATCCAACGTGATAAGCCCCATTGCCATTAAAAATGATATAACTCATTTTGTGTTTACAAAATTAGAAAATTATTTTGTGATTAATCATTAATTATTAATTAAGCCCGTACAAAATTAATTAAAAAAAATGAAACGTCAGCATCTGATAAAGTTTGTCCCTTCGGGTTAGTTGGTCGGGAAAAAGTTTTTTAACCTTAACTCGTTCAATTCTTTACGGCACTTAATCAATAAAAAATAAAAATTATTTAGTTTACGTGGACACGATGAGTTAGATTAAAATTTCACTTTTATTGAGCAAGTAGTGGGCAAAGGGATTGCCAGAAATTTTGGACCATTGAAAAATCGCAGATGTCTCATTCAGTTCTGCCTCTTGATTCAAAGCATCAAATGACGATGTCAAAAACCATTTTGTCAATATATGGGATTGGTTTACATTGACAGCTATGCGTTTTGGTCGGTATCACTAATACTTAACCTTTTGGCATTTGAAAAGGTGGACGCAATTACATTTATATGTGTTATTTATGTGAGGTCATTTTATCGTATATGATCTTTAATTTTTTGGAGTAAGGTCAAATAGAAAATTGGGAGATTTTGAGTTCAAGATTTTTCTATAGCCTCACACTTGCTCCCAAACCAATGAAAACTGCAATTATAGTGGAGTTTTTTTTTTTTAATTGAAAATCTGGATAAGAATTTAAAGGTAATACTTTGCATCGATTTTTTTTATGCTGCACAAATTAATATTGTTTTCTCCTTTACTAATTTGTCAATTATCTTTTCTTCGATACTAATTACAATTAAAATACAATCTTCTCTCCTTCTTTAGCCTTACCTACCCCTATCTACACAACCCTCTTTTGTCTTCTCTTTCAATTTAACGAGTCATTGTTTTTTTTAATCTTAATTTTGCATTTTAACAATAACATCAAGAAAATAACAATAATAATAACTGAATAGATTACACACAAATTATAAGAAGATTCAACATTACGAAACTTTAATTCTAATTAGTAGAAAGGTTGTTTATAAATAACTCACATGAAAAAAAAGATAATAATAATAATAATAATAATAATAATTTTGTATTTCTATTGTTGATTACTTATATCCCTTTCATTTTCTGAATATGAAAAGTCTTTTAAAAAATGAATGCTATATTTATAATCGATCAAATCTTATTCAACAAATTAACAAGTACATAAGGTTTTTGGTACCCATTTAAGGCTTTGTACTTGATAAGGAATAACTATCCCAAAAGTCAATGAACTTTAGAACTTTCTCGTAAAACTGTCAATTGGATAACAAATATTGGTTAGTGGAGTATTATTGTCTTCTTTTTAAAAGTCAAATAAGGGCTAACCTAATTTTCTTAGAATAATTTTATCCTTAACTTTATGGAATTAAGATCTTCTATCTAAAATAACTTTATTTAATTCTGTCCAATGCTCAAAACAATATCGTTTTAGGCATTGAACAAGGTTAGACAATCTCTAAATTCATTTTTAATATCCAAAATGACATCGTTTTAAACATTAGAAATGACTGGAGAGAGTTATTTTGGGCAAAGCATCTAAATTGAACGTTATGAGCAATCTTGCAAACTATCTAGTCCATGATACATTGGATTATGTGATTGTCTATCTATTGAAAAACATCTCTAATACTATTTAATCTAATTGGTATCCTTAAAACAACTTACAAATCGAAATTCACAAATGTCTAAATACAAACTTGTTTTATTTTTGTCCCTTCTACTCTAATTGGATATCATCCAATTGCGATGTCGGCATCCAATTTTACTAATAATTGATTTCTATGTAATTTTTCTTCTAACAAAATAAGATTTTTATATTTTTTTTTATCTTATTACAAATATACTGGTCACTCAACATAAT
Source organism: Erythroxylum platyclados (assembly GCA_027563515.1). NCBI lineage: Eukaryota > Viridiplantae > Streptophyta > Magnoliopsida > Malpighiales > Erythroxylaceae > Erythroxylum > Erythroxylum platyclados. Next base: position 6,326,406 of record JAOQMM010000173.1, on the reverse strand, counting down.
AACAATAAATGAAAATAATATTCAACACATAAATTTAGTATAAAGTATCAGCTTTAAAAAACTTACAATCACAAAGTCTAAGATAAAAAAACATATTCTAGATACATGTAAATATAAATTAATAGTAATTCAAGTAAAATCAGTACTCCATTCTTAAAGCTTAACACTTAATTATGAAATAAATTACTAGACAAATCCTTAATCTCAAAAGTTAGAATCGAAAAAGAGCTTTTTAAATCTTTAAAAGACTTTTTTTTAATAAAAGTCATGACCTTTTTTAGACTCCCACAAAGTAAAGAGTCTTATGTACTGAGTACATTGACTTTGACTTTTTTTAAATAAAAATACCAGGACTTTTATTTTATTTTATTATCATAAAGGTGATAAATAAAAATCAAAGTGTATTACACTATTAAGTAAACACATTGTGATTTGTCCATTTCTATTATCACGAAAATAGTATTAAAAAAATTATACCGCTATTTAGTAAACACATTAAATTCTGGTATGAGATATTACTATATACTCATTTCATTAGTCAAGCGAGTCGAAAAAATCTATAAAATAAAAATAGCAACTCATGTTTTTTTGAAAATCATTAATTTTGAATTTGATTAATTTAAAAGAATATTGAATTTAATTATTTTAGAATATGTAAATTTCTTGAACCTTTATTATATATCAACTCTCATCCATTAAAAAAAATTATTAAGATTTTTATGGATAAATTACGCATGTTTGAATTCATTACTGTAGAAATGGAAAACTTATCAAATAATTTTACATATTCAAAGTAATTGTAAGCTTATATGATATTATTTGTCTCCGATTAAAAATTTAGTAATATAAAATTTAAAAATTCAATATTAATCATGTGCTTTGAAAATCCTATTCTATTTTAATAAAATAAACTTAATAAAAATCATATCATAGTATTGTATTAACTAATTATAAAGAGTAATACAACCTTTTTAAATATTTTTGACTAATTTTATGTTCTTAAAATATAATGTTGGAAATTTAAAACTATTATATAAATTTCTTTTCTAATAATTAAAAAATTAAGATGAATGATTTTTTTTTCTATTTTGTTACATAGATGTTTCTTAATCGAGTGTTTAAATTCTAAAATACAATATTTTGGAGTTAAGAGAAAAGCAATACCATGAGAAGAAACATCTTGGGCCATATTTTAAGAATTTCTTGATGGTGAAGATAATATCATGTTATTATTATTTTATTGATGCCATTAGTTATCCATAAAATAATAATAATACATGTTATATTTAAATCTAACCACGTTAAAAGTTTTAAAGTGATTTTAATAATGATGATATGTTAGTATTTATATTATTATTAAATATAATTTTTAGTTATTCCTTTTTGTACCTTTCTGGATATAATCATAGAATTTGAAATTTATAAAATTTTACAATAATTATATTTGTTTCATTTAATTAAATTCTTTTTTGAGAAATATTTCTTTTAAATTATTAATACTACTAAACCTCAATAATGTATTTCTTATGGTTTAATCTAGAATTTGGTCTGGATGTATTCAACAAAATAATCTCATCATAATATTATTTATTTATTTAAAAAAGAGTTAAATTACGGTAATGATTTCTTTTTATAATTACTCTAAAAATTTATTTAGTAAATAATATTTAAACACGTATAAAAAGGTGATGAATATATCTTTTTTAATTCAGCCAGTCAAACTAACAGAAGCTAAAACTTTCGCATCTAAAGAGTTTGATGAGACAGCCAAACCTGAGCGATTTGCACACCATGTTTGAATCCTTTTTGTTTCTGGACGCAGCATGCTTTCTTAACGCGATCGTGACAGAAAACCTAATCTAGGGACCAAACTTTTATTAATTACGTTTCAAGTCCCTCTACGTCGCAATAAATCAAATTCACGAAATAATATTTTACTGTCTGCATTGCACGTACAGTGTCCAATTGTCTTGAAGTTCGTGAACTTGAAGAAAGTATGCTGACTTAATTTCTTTTCAGTATAATTTAACTTCGTCTTTCACTTTCTAAATACAAATTATCAACACAAAATATTAAAATATTAAAACGTGAAACGTAATCAATAGTATTAAAAGTTGACTTGACTCTTCAACTGATGGTAACATTCTTGTTTTAAATTCATATAATTTATTAATACCCCCAAAGAAAGTTTCAAGGCAAAAATGTCTTCAAATTGGATTAAATAATCGATTAGGTTATTATTTATGTGCAGCAGACAGAATAGTATTTCTTGGTGGTGGGACAGATATTCAAGTCGAGTGGAATTTTATTACCTACCATTAACCGACGTCGACCATTTCAAAGGACGAAGAAAGTTACAGAGCTGAAACGATAAATAGAAGGCATTTCCACAATATAATTTTCTTCAAACACGACCAAAATTTGCCACCACCAGAGAAATCCCAGTCATCTGCTCGTAATCACTCCCACATCGGAGGACCCTTTAGGTGAACATGAACCCAAGACCTTGTGGGTTCTGGTAACACCATAAAACAGACCTTCTTCGACTTGATACTAAGAAAATATGCATGATGGTATTTAAGATCGACTTGTACATGAATTACAACTCTCTGCTTTAATATCCATTGTGACATTAGCCTATAGAATAAATTCACTTAACTACATCTTGAATTGAGTCTCTTTTTGAATGTTGTGTGACCCCACGAAAATAGAGTCTCTAAACTTGCTTCTTACATGTACATCTATTAAAATTTTCGTGGCAGCTGCTAACTTATCTGGATAGTTTTACACGGGGCAGAGTTCAAAGAAGAGGCTAACTCGCTTCAATGGGTAGAGTCGAAGCAAAATAATAATATAACAATAGCCAAATGACTATAGAGAAGGAAGAAGACAAATTCTTGCACGAAGCAACAATTATTTATGTTATTTCGATGGTAGGTTTTATATGATTCTGTTTCTTTTTTTTTTTATACATATCTTGGATTGCGCTGTTTCTTTTGGACTTCTGTAACAGAGATAAGCTACACCATTCTAACGTAGTAGTTAGGATTGAATGAATCTACTGATGGGACCAGAGATCAGGACAAGCTAGCTAAAATAACTTGGCCGCCCCTCATTCTCAGTCATCACTATTACTGAGATTTCAACAAATAAACGCAGCTTTTTGTCCCATTCTATATAAAATGCCAACGCAGAACATCAATTACATTGCATGAGGGAAGGCCTTGGTTGGTTGGTTGCATGCGTTAGGTGATGTAGATTTTGATCTTTATATAGGATATAAGCTTTCTACCGTTTTTGGCGTGTCGTTTCTTATACGCAAGTACATTTTTAAAACTGAAAAGGAACATCGAAGATGAAAGAAAAGCATTATTTTAAAAATTAGATTAAATGTTAAACTGATAAGATAAGAGGTTTAAAATTTAAAATGTTCAATTGAAATTAAACAGACATAAAACTAGCTAAGGATTAAATTAAATAAAATTAAATGATTTAAAATATGATTAAAAGAGATTGTTTTTATTTGTCGAAGAATTTGAAGCTTAATTAAAAAAGGTTGTTAAATGAAAATTAATTGATTTATTTTTTATTTATAAAAATTAATTAATTTACGAAAATCTAGCTGATTAATTAGTAATTTGATCAGTTTTTAACAACATTTTTAATTATTAAAAAGGTGATAAATTTATAATCGTGTGTAAGAAATAAGTAGGTATAATAGGAGAGCTTTTAAATACGTATGGTAATAAAAGAAATAATATTCCGTTTCATATATAAGGTAAAATTCTTCTCTGTGTCCGTATTGTGGAAAAAGAATTACCAGACAAAAAAAGAATCATTAGGACAGAATGAGATTTCCATGTACCTGTTGAGAAGACAAAGTAAAATCTGGGATAGAAGCATACTATAGTAGTATTATTCTATATAATTTCTTTTGGTGGGGTTAGTATCTTACATAGATCAGTTCTTCAAAGCAGGCAGGAGAGGTCCCCATTTGTTGTTATGTGGGTATGTATGGAAGTGCAGAATTTCGCTATCAAGCTTTTATTCAAACATGTGATTTCTTCGAACACACATGTCATGTGTCCTTTTCTTGGCAAAGTCGTTTATCTTAAAGTTGTTTTATCGGTACATACAAGTGGCCAAAAGGCATCTCGATTGGTAAACTTTATAACCACTCCTGACTTCGGAAGATTATTAAGTTTTTTTTTGGTTTTTACTAGGAGTCGGGTGATATATGTGAATAAGAAAGGCATTGACTATCGGATAATTTAAGCTAATAAAACACAATAGACCATATTTGGTCTTTGATTAGCTTTGTTTTATTGAAAATGTGGAAGTTGTTTTGCAACCAATTGGAAGGGTTTTATGCATGAACTACACGACCCATTATTTCAAAAACAAGTGGAAAGAAAAAAGAAAATAAGAAGCATGAAAATGGTTAGTTTTTATTGTAGCTAGAAAATTATTAGTGTTGTTTTAGTAGTCACGGAAGTAATGGAATCAATCAAGTAAATAAAGAAAAAAAGTAGAAAGACACAAAAAAAATTTACGTGGGAAACTCAAGTACAGGGAGAAAAAACCCAGAGGACAAAGAGAGTCTGAAAATATGCACCATGTCAAAGAAAGAAAAATTACAAGTATTTTTTTCTCTCTCTCTCTCACAAACCTTAAGATTAATAAAGAGTACACTAATACAATGTTACAAAGGACTCCTAAAGTGGTATTTATATAGTATTATAACCTTAGGATTGAAAACTTACACAAAGTAAAAATTTGAAAATAGTGTCCAAAAAGAAAAGAAAATTTACACATAGTAGGAATCTACACAGAGTAGGAATGTTGAAGGCTTCTGAAATATCTACATTCATTCGGAAAAGTTGTGGATCAGAAGATTTTGCTGTAATCTTTTATTTTTTTGTTGTTGGAACATTGAGTTCAATTATTATTTGGCTGTTTATTCAGGTAACAGGAATTTCAATATTATCCCCTATATATTATTTTTGACATGGTGCCTCATTCTTTTTTAATAACAATTTTTAATTTTCAAAAAAGAAGGGAGAGTATTGGATCAAAACAATCGAGTGCAGAAAAAGAAAATGCGAACGAAGAACTATAATAAAATAGAATACCTGAGAATGAGTTTGATCAAGAGCAAATCATACACCAGTTCTTAATTAGTAAATAGAATGGCATGCTTCATATGTTACTTATGATTGTTTATCAATTCTATATATGCAAACAAAATTTTCAATGATGTATAAGATTTCTCTAGGTTTCATATGTTAAATCTAACTTATATAATTTCTCTATGTTTTATGTGTCTTGAGAACTTGGTTTGTAATAAAAGAAAAAGAATATAATAAATATGTAACTAACTCATTCCAATAATTTATTGATGGACTATGTTTCTTTTAACAAACAAAAAAGGATGCATATTCGGTTGGCACTTAAATGCTCGATAGAATCCAAAAGAAGATTGGTACTAGAAACTCTTATATTTTATTTTTAAAAATAGTTTAATACATTAGTGGTAAAATGCTAAGTCTATCAAGATTTAAAAGACTTGTCTGGTTTAGCTTCAGATAATAACATAAGGTGATAAAAGTCATAAACTAGTGGCTTGTATATTTTTCGCAAATGTTGGTCCACGAGCATTGTGAGAGACCTGTAGAATGCTAGAATATATGATACTTGAGAGAAAACAATGCTTAAGATTTAGGTTTTAATAAAACCTCGGTACATAATTTCAATATTGGCTTCAGCAAAGAACTAAAGTATTGGTATAATTTCAATATTGGCTTCAGCAAAGAACCGAAGTATTGGTAGGCTCTTGTATCTACACACACTATGAGGAAGGTTGTGAAATGTGCTTCGAATTTTAATGAAATAGAATTTTAGTAATATTATAATTTTGACAAAAAAAGAATTTAGTGTTACTAGACAATTAACTTTAAATTTCTGTAGGAATAAAATATCAATAACTTTAAGATTTTATGGTAATAAAATCTCGTTGTAGTTTGACCTTTTACATTTAACTCTATAAATATCTTGTTAAAGGTTGTGTAAGTTATGGTAGTTATTATACTTCTCTTTACTTCGTCTTTCTCGTAATAATAAAAGAATTGTGTTTCCTTGCCTTAGATATAAGTCACGTCAATTGGCTGAATTTGTGCTCTTTGTTTCTTTATTTTTCATATGTATTGTTTCTGTTTATACAACAATTGGTATCAAAGCAGAGTTTGTTGTCAAGTCGTCTTCACACAAATTTGATATTAAGAAGTTCAATGAATCAAATAATTTCACTCTATCAAAAGTTAAGATGAGAGTGATTCTTGCTTAGTAGAGATGTGTAACAATATTGGGAGAAGAAGAAAATTTGCTTTAGATTTTGGGGGCGTTAGTGAAGGAAGAGATTCTGTCGAGGACGCGCAACACAATATTTGTTGAGTTTGGGAAATGAGGTCTTGAGAGAAGTGGTTGATAAAAAGTCATTATTTTGTTATAGAAACAACGTAACTTGAAAGTAAGTAATAGAAGATATCACCTACAAATCGCTTATATCAAAAGTAGCGTTTACATACTTTGAGAATGTTAGAAAGTAGATAAACAAAAGATCACATTGATAATTTTAATTGTAATATCTTGAATCTACAAGTTGTTAGGGTTAAAATTAATGCTAAGAATCGAATCATAATCCTTTGGTGTTATATAAGAATTTTGTTGATTCCATGTTATATGATAAAGAGATTATTTATGTTAGTAATATAAAGGATGCTTTGCAGTCTAAGGAATAGAAGAAAAAGATATCTAACACATATAAATAAATATATACTAGATTTAGGTATGGTTATCGATAGAGGAAGGAATGTGGAAAGGGGTTTAGAAAATATGATTAGGCCACTATCTAGATCGATGAATAACGTTGTTTGATGTTTTAACTGTAAAGTTAACAGGTACTTTAAGAGGGATTGTCCACAATAGAAGAATAGAAATGAGAAAAAGGAAATAGATCAAAAAGCAAGTATTTTTGTAGACTAAGAGAGATCCAATGAAGAGGATAGAAGAGGCAACGATATTCTAGTAATGAGTAATTCTGATTCTACAAATCATGGGTGATAGACACTAGAGTTGCTTATCATATGACTTTCAATAATGTTATCAAAAGTAGTGGTTCATTGCAGATCCAAATGTATGATAAAATTGTTAGAATATCAGTTGCCTAGTATGTTCCTAAGTTTCGGAAGAATCTGATTTCCTTGAGTACTCATGATAGTCAAGGGTATAAGTTTTCTTGTAGTAATGGGCAATTTAAGGTGGCAAAAGGTGCATTGATTGTAGCATAACATCTATGTCTTAATAAAAAAGATAGTAATAGGATCAATGGCCATGTCTTAAATCTTGGGAGAAGAAAGATAATATTGTAGTATGACACACTTGGGTGAGTCTTTTTGGTGAACAAAAGATGATAAAACTTCATAAAAGGAGTTTATTAATTGATGGAAAACAGTGGAAGATAGACTTTTGCTTCACATGCTTGGTAAAAAGTCTAGGACAACCTTCAAAGATATAGTGTTTTAGAAGCGACATATGTTGAGGCAAACATATGAAAAGGTCGTGCCAAGTTCAATTGTTAGAAGTGCTAGTTTAAAGATGATATTAGAACAACCTAAAAAAGATGCTAAGGGGACTAAAAATTCTAGCTTAGTAGCTAGATCAATGTCAAAAGGAAATCATCAAAATGATGTAGTCAAGGATAGAGTGAAAAAGACCATGAGGCAACCAAAGAGATATAGTTTGAAAGACTCGATCGCATTTCCTCTGGCTATCGGTGATGGAAATGAAACTATCTTTATGGAGATTGAGGAAACTAAAGAGAAAGATAGATGGGGCTATGGTAAAAGATGTAAAGTTCTATAAGATCAAAAATTGATCATATCTAGTTAGTTTTTGTTGAAAAGAGTTAAAAATTTAGACGATGTAACTAACATGTTGATAAAGTTGATACACACCGAAAAATTGAAGTGTAAGTTGGACTTAAAGCCTTTGGAGAATTGTGTAGGCGGGATTGTTTCTTGTTTAGAAATTGGATAATTCAAGTATTAAATTCTAGTAAAATAGAACTTCAATAATCGTGGATTGTAGTGAACTAGGCATCTATTGAAATAGACTTTCAATTAAGGTTTAGGATATCGTTTCGTACTGGGCCAAGATTGGTAAGAGATGAGAGGTCGGATGTACCAGGCTTGAATACCGGTCAGTACTGGCCTGTTTCGGATGGTACCAGTCGGTATTCAAAATACCGTTAAAATACTGGTCGGTACTGAAAATTTTAAAAAGTAGGGGATTTTTTTGTAAAATTTTCAAAAATTTTTAAATTCTCCGTCCCTCCCTCC
>JAOQMM010000173.1:6214201-6232172 GCA_027563515.1 Erythroxylum platyclados | reverse complement strand
GGTTTACCTAGGATTAGTAATTTTTTCCTTATCATCATCAATGTCTATAATATAAAAAGATGTTAGGAATATAAACCTAATAATTTTTATCATCATATTCTCCTTAACATCCCTAAGCCTTTCTATTGAATTATTAACAAGATATATTACTCTCCTAATGGATTCCAGATTACCTAACACTGATATTTTTAATATACAATGATACTTGCTCTTAAATTTGCTAATGTCTTATTAATATAAACATCATCGATTATGAAAGAGATGTTAAAGCTCCCTATGAAGCCCATCTTTGCTATTATAGTACCTTAGAGGGATTTGATGTTGTTTTTATTTGATTTTATCTCTAGAATTTCCTCCTCAATGTCATTTTCCTCAACATCTTCCCCTTCTTAATCTTCTTCGTACTCCTCTTGAGCCTCTTCCTTCTTGATTTCTATATACTCCTCCTTAATATTGGTTACTTCTTTCTTAATTACTTGTAATAATATTACAAGGTATGGAATTCTCGATCAATATTCCCTTACTGGTGTCCTTACCTTAATTTCTTCTTCTTTCTTTATGTTGGTCAACTCCTTAGCCTTTAGGATAACCTCCTTCATATATTTCCTAAAGTTGGGTATTGTATCATTAGGCAACATACCATTTAGTCTCTCTATTTTCTCCTTTATTAGTCGACATATTTGAACTTTGAGATTTCTTTAAAAAGCTTAATGATTTTACAATAAAAAAGAAGTTGCTAGCATAATTCTCTCATCATATCTTCCAAACTTCACTGCTTCTCTTTTTGTGTCAGTTGAAAAAATCCTCACAGGGGTCATCTTCAATTCAGATGAGTTCTCTGTCCTAAATTATATGTTTTAAAGGAGAGGTTTTTTTCCATTCGAAAACTCCATAAAATCAACTTGTTTCACTTACTTAATTATAAGATTTCTAATTTGACATGCCATACCTTGGTGTCCTCCTTAAAAAATTCACAACTCTTAACTTATCCTTGATAGTGAATTCAGGTTGTCTAATTATCTCACTATCACCTCTATTAGAGTCATCAAGGTAGTTATGACATCTATATATTATAGATTCCAACTGATCTACTTGTTCTCATCCTTCCTGACTATCATTAGTAGTTTTTCATTGTCATCTCTTCTGTCAACTTTTAAAAAGTCTCTAAAGCTTTATTATTTAATGTTCCACCCATTACAATGTCTACTAACTTTCCTTCTAAAGTTTATTAAGTCATTGTATAAGGTTTAGACTTATATCTATATTGGAAGTCCATGGTGTGGGATTCACTTAGAAGATCCTTGTACCTCTCACATATTTCATATAAACTATTGTTGTCAAATTGCTAAAAGGATTATATTACAATGTGAAATGAAATAAAAAAATTAGAAAAGAAAAGAAAACATATTTATAAACTCATAGATAACTATTAACCTGAACAAAATAAGTTATAATGTTAAAAATTCAAATCATCAAAAAATATTTAGCATATATTAAAAAAAGAAAAACTATGTCTTCAATATATATATGAAATATGCTATAAATTGATGAAATATAATCATTAAGTAATAATAGTATGACATTTCGAATTCGCTATTGGATATATGTTCTTAATTTCCTGGCATGGATATTGGCAAGAATTGATTGAAACTTTAGCATGGGCTCATAAACTTACCCTTTTGGCTAATTTGATTCGATGGAAAGATAGGATAAATATATATCCAAGATTGAAAATTCGATAAAAATACCTTTTTTTTCATAAGACAGTAAGCTTATTTATTATGGACACTTTATTCTGTCTCCATTTATTAAAGGTCAAGTCAATACAATCGGTATTACGATGCGAAGGGCTTTGCTTGGAGAAATAGAAGGAACACGCATCATAAGTGCAAAATCTGAGAAAATTCGCAAAATATGAGAAAATTCTTTAACTTTTCTATCTTAGATGGTTGAAAGTATTTGGTAAGAAATTTCTCTACAAAACTCTCCCAAGTTATAATTGATGCAACAAATAATTCTTTTAACCATTTCATCTGATCCCTCAATATGAAAGGAAATAACCTTAGCCTATTAGTGTCTTTAGTGGCCCTATTAATCTTAAATATATCACAAATTTCTAATAATTTGGTGATATGTGTGTTGAGATCCTTGTCTGATACTCCATTGAATTATACATTATATTGTAGTATATGAATTACATTAGACTCGATCTCAAAATAACTACCATTGATTGTCAGTCTTATAATGCTTAATTGCATCTTTACAGGAGATGATTTGGCATATTTCATATAGGGATGATAAAAATGGCCTAATCTAACCCAAAGTCAATAGGCCTTATTTAAGTTGGCAAGCTTCGAACTGAGCTTGATTCCTTTTTCATAAATAAATTCAAGCTACCCAATTTGAAGCCTGCCTCTAATATCATATTTAAAATGACATCATTTTGTTAAATGTAACAAAATGGCATAATTTTATCAATAGATGGGTAAACAAATCCTAAAATCCTATACCCATCTATTTGTCATTTACCATCTCTCTAACTCCAAATTCATACTTCATCATCCTAAATTGCATGCCTAATTGCCACTCTCTTGCTTGTCAATTTACTCTATTGCCCTAAACTTTCAGGTGGTCGCCACCTACTTGCATATTCATTCTCCTAATTTTTTTTATTTTTTATTATGTGATTTTTGTTCGAAAAGGTCAGTTTGTTTACCGATGAACAATGTATGTAAATGCATCTTGGTTTCCTTAAATAAAAGCTAAACCAAAATCTAGTCCATTTTTAGATTCTATTCCTATAAAAATTAATTTATCATAAATATTACCATTGGTCATCGTCATCATCTAATTACTAATAAAAGTTTATAGTCATCCTTTAGATGTTCTATATTTCTATCAAGGTGAAAAACATTCTTTTTTCACAGTTAGATAATTATAATGATTTGATAATTTTTGTGAACTTTAATATTCAAAGTTAACTCATTTATGTAAGAGACTGCTTCATTATTTATTCTACACATCTATAAGATGATTATAGACCATGTTCTTTCAAGATTTACTATCTATTCTTGCATTTTCTTGCCCCAGTTTAGAGTTTATGGATTTTATGCAACAATGTTGGCTTGCATTGGCCCCAATTTGGACAAATCTCTTCACCTTATCATTATCTCCTCTAATGTAAAACCTACAACCTTCAACACTCACTAGGAAGCCACCAAAATCCCTTCTTTCACATACTGCTTTTTGGACCTAGTTTATTTTGGGCCGACTTGATCAAGCTCATTATAAGACTAAATAGTTCAGACTCAATCGAGCTTAGGGCCTAAAATAAAAATCCCCTAATTCCATCACTATTCTTTACTTTGTCTCCATGGTTTTAAGGTAGTGTATTAAGTGAGTCTCTAGTTTTTTGTTTCGTTTGCTCCCTTTAATTTCAACGAATTATTCTTTCAAGTTTTGACTCTTCTTCTAGGAAAGTGAAATATTAGCTTGTAGTCATATACCAAAGATACCACTATAATCAAAGTGAAACAAAGTATTGTGTGAAAAAAAATAAAATTAGAAAAGTATTTTGAAAATTTTAAAATAAAACTAACAAAAATAAAGTAAAAGAACAAACATATAAGATTAAAAAATAGTTAATATAATTTCTAAAACTAGTTTCTTCGCCAATATCAATGGTAAAAACTTGTCGGAGTGTTTTTTATGTATGCATAAATGCTACTAAGATTTTCCCTATTACAAGTCTTGTCACTCATTAACTAAGTGCACTTATTATTGGTAAGTAATATAATATTAAGTTGAGCTTAAATTTCACGAATGAGCAGTATGGATTAGAAAATTTAACATTATTAAGGTTTTTACATTTAAATACACTTTGTTCCTTCTAAGACACAATCTTGGACACAGTTATGGCCTAGACTATAGATCTAACTATCTCCTCTAGGTGATGGATATAGCCTCTAGCATAACTTATATCACTAAATTGTAGAACTCACTATTTCCTTTAAATAACGGATATAGTTTTTGGCATGCTCATATCACTAAATTGTACATCTTCTTTTTTTTATTTGTCTGACTTGCACGTAGTCTTAAGACATGATCCTAGTTTAGGTCATATCAATTATTGTAGTTGATCTATCTAGGGCAAATGTTAGTACACAGATGCGACTAGATAATTTTCAACCAACAATTATGGTTTGATCCATGGTCTTAATTACCTTGTATGACATAATTATTTATGTAGCAAAATTTATGAGAAAGATTGATTTTAAACTTTTTATAATATATAATAACTAAAAAATTTAAAGTATACAAATTTTGGTAAAATTAATTAAACCACATTTAGTTTCTTTGACCTTATAAAATATTATAGACAGAATGTAAGTTAATTGTTTAATCTTCCTTAAGAAAAGCAAATTAAAAAAAAGATAGTAAATTAAAGGAAATTATTTGACTTATTTCATCCCGAACGCATACTTTAAAAGCTATATCCAAATTTGAGGAAGCCCTTATACTTTGGAAGTTGCTACTTTTTACCTTATTTTGCATTTTCTAAACAAAAAGAAAAAGAAAAATGAAAACAGATTGAGATATATAGAAGGCTAAAATTGTATTTTAAACTTTAACGTTTATAATAAAATACAACTTGAACCTTAACGTTTTGAAGTGTTTAAATTGAACTTTAATATTTTCAAAATATTCAGAACAAGCCCTAAATGAATGAAAAATTTGATAAGTCAATTCTCTATCAGTTAAATGTCATGTTAATGCTAACATAAAATTATTTTAATATTTTTAAATAAAAAGTAAATCTCACTGTTACATAATTAACTTTTAAAAATTAATCAAAAAGTATATTTCATTATGACGTGATAGTAAAGACCACTTTTATATATATTTTAAATAATATATCTCACTTTTTCCATGACAGTGGACTCATTAATATACGTTTTAAAAAGTAAACCTCATTTATCACTTGATAATATTTGCAGGTTCAAATTACACGTTTAGCTTTATATAAAACTAAAAAAGGTCCGAGATAACGTTGCGTATTCAATTCCAAGTCCATCTTCAAAGGTCAACGCATAGTATCCCACGTGACTCGTATCTATTTAAACAATCTAATCCCAACACAAAGTTATGTAATGAAAACAGCTTGCCAAATTCACCAAAAATTAGTCTACACATCACCAGTGGTCGATTACCGTCATCCAAAAAATAGCTACCGTTTAATGAGAGATCTGAGTTTCAGACGCCTATCGCCGCGTTCAATAACCGCCGGAGTTCACTATCCGACGCTATCTTTTCCTCTATTTAGCATCAACTGCATGGCTTCGAGTAACGATCAACCTCCGGCGACGGAGAAGAAAGAAGAAAAGGCGAAGGAGAAGGAAGATGGGAAAGAAGCGAAGAAAACGCCTCCGCCTCCGGAGATGCCGGAGTCGGGTGATTGCTGCGGGAGCGGCTGCGTTAGGTGCGTGTGGGATGTGTATTACGATGAACTGGAGGCCTATAACAAGCTTTACAAATCGCATCCGAATTAGGGAACTTGTTCTTGTTTTGATTGCGATTGTTTTATTGTTTGTGATTGATTGCACATGGAATTGATTGTTCAATTTTGATACGATTGATAGTGAAGAAATCAAAATAATCATAAAAATCCGTTTACATGAAATTTACTTTTCAATCATGTCATGCATGCTAAAAATTGAAGATTTAGTTGAAGTAATACGACCTCCAAATTTGTATTGCATATTGAACACTTTCAAGTCGTATTACATTTTCCAGCGAAAGAGATTAGTTATAATTGTATTTACTGACTATATTTCTAAGCGTTTTACAACAAGAAAGTGAAGAAATTGAACAAATCGCCATTGCGGCCCTAAATAATTTTGTAGTAATGCTATTAGAGTAGAAGATGGATGAGAATGGGGCAAATCTGTTCTTTACATGTATTATTAGGATGAAGCTGAAGCTGAAGCTGCCAAGGTTTGTGGTCGCCAGTCACCTTTCTGGGCGCTGAGTAGACCTTCTTGGTCCTTTGAAAAGGTTAGATGAACCTCCCATCGCAGTGACTTCAATAAGTTCTCAACTTCTCCTATTGCGCCCGTTTCGTCCCGAACAATCAACTTACCTCCAGGTCTTACAATTCTATCCACTTCCGCCAGGACAGGAGCAATTTTACACCTGCAAACACCAATAATACATTTTGTTCATGGGAATTTGGAGAGGCCAAAGTGATTGCTGTGAATGAACAACATTCATTGATAAATGTTAGTGACCTCTTTTTCAGCTTTGAGAAGAGATGATCTGCGTGAAGGAGGTCATAAGTTCGAGGATAAGTGCTGAAGGATTCACACCAATCATGGTATATTCCAAAAAGGCCGCGCTCATATATTATGGGGAGAGTATCTGGACAATCAACGTTCACTACGTTCATTACCCATACCTGAAGGTCCTTTAGAGCAGCCGCGAACCTGGATTCAAGCAAAGCACAAATTCTGATAACTCAGAGCTAGATGTTAACGAGTCAAACTAAAATCAGTAGCTGAAAGGTTCCCTACCCTCCATAAACAGCTCTCATGTCCATGACATTTCTGACGTTGGACCAACTGATGCCTAATCCCTTCATGTATGAATTGCTTACCACACGTTTCCAGTGTTCATAATCTGTAGAAAAATCTTGAGGGGCTGGCTTGCCATAGATGCCCATCTGCGAGCTGTTTAGCCAATAAGGAGGTGTCTGCACTCTACTAGGCCACTCCACCGGCCATTGAGAACCCCTAGCATTCTCTGCAACTGGCACCCGATGCATGCAAGCCTGGAGAGGTACATACCTGAAAGTCGAAAGCTTCTTTGATAAACATATTTATTGATTCAATATGCACTATAACGCTTTAATTCAAATGCTCCCGCAATTTCCAACCATTGCTATCACCTAGATTTCAAGTGAGAAGACATACCAGGCAGCATCTGGATCGTCCTCATTCTTACACATAGGAGGGCTGTTTTTCTTTCTTTGATCATAGCAGTCATTTGTCAAAGGTTTTCTGTATATTGCAGCGCCAACAGAGTTGAGTTTGTCTTTCTTGATTGTCACAAGCTCCCAACACATAGATACAGTCAATGCAGACATTGCTAAGAAAAAGAAAATGAGTCAATTTGATGAATTTAACATGTGCATAGTATCCATACAATCCTACCTTGCCATATCTCTACATCTTCTTTAAGCTTCTGGTATACAGGAGTAGCTGACCAGACAAAGTACCCTCCAGGTCTTAGAACACGATTAAGTTCCAGAAGCAGAAGACCACCTGAATCAGCATAAGACTATCCTTGTCATCCATCCGCAAGCTCAAGGAAAAACTAAACGTATACAGTTGGCCTTCTAGATGATAGCAGGCTACTCATATTCACTCTACCCGTATGTGTAAAATGATTAAAATGCAGAAAGTATTGAAGCTCAATGTGAAATCACAAGCAACAGTTACGACCTTCAGCGTGCCAAGGCACTCTACAACGTGCACAGTGTATAAGATCGAAGACCCTGCTTGGAAATGGGAGGCGCTGAGAACCCATGACGGCAGATATTGCAGGTATTCCTCTTTCAAGGGCAAACTGAACTTGAGCTTCATGTTCATCTTTAGGTGCAAACGACATTGTTAGAACATCCTTTTCAAAAATATAGCCACCAAAGCTCGCAACTCCGCAGCCAACATCCAAAACTACTCTAGTGTGCTTTCCCCACTGAATATTGGGCATTGACTGCAGCCATTTGTGACATGTTAAAATAGACTTTACTAGCATAATTTTGAAGGCAAAAGACTCATTCTTGCCAGAGAAGAAGATAAAATCAAGCATCTGAGACCATCACGATTGTCAGATTAAATTCCAAAGGATGATATATAAACAAGGTCAGTAATGCCAAGAACATAACATATTGTGTTCTGGGCTTTCAAAAGCATCAGGATGTCTGTGAAAAAACTGTAAATATTTACAGAGTTGCATACATGTCAATAGTTATCTTAGACATTTAATGAAAGTCCCAAATAAACTCCTTACTAAGTACTCAGGCATCAGAACAATTAAAACATTCCATGACAATGTGGTATCAATACCTGTTCAAGGAAATCAATGTAGTGTAGAGCTCCATGTATGAACTGAGTCCCACCACCGGGAAAGGTCAAGAACTCACCGGTCACCTTCACCCAATTCTGGTGTCCCTTCACCTCTGCCAATAGGGTGTGAGGCACATTATGATACCATATCTGCTTGACCACACTAAAGAGTTATTACAAGCAAGGAATGCAAAAGCAAAATCACCCTCCAAATAAAACCTTCAAGAACAATTCATACCTTTTCTCTGCTTTTAGGCCATGTGATTGGCCTTTTGTATCCTTCAGGAACAGAGACCAAGCAAGTAAGTCCCTCCTCAGGGCAATGCCTCTCTCTATGTTCGAAGTGCTTGGTACTTTTCAACCGTTTTACCGCCTTCTCGTTGTCTAAACAAGGTATATAATCCGGACCTGCAGTGACATTACAGAGCTGCCATGTGTAGCCATAAATGCTTTCTTTACCATCTGACTCCTCCTTTCGCCTTTCTTTCTCGTTCTCGGATTCAGCTGCCTGAGTAGACCAGGACTTCTTAGACTCCTTTGACTCTTTTGGTATTCCTGAGGAGCTACTACCTGGGAATGATGTCTCTCCCATGTTCGATTCTGCAGCCTTAGTAAATTTGGTTGCGTCCTGGATTTCAGTTTCTTGCTTGGTTGCTTGATTATCAACTTGGTTTTCAGTGTTCTGTGCTGTTTTTGCATATTCCTGACTTAGTTGAGTTCCAGTGGTTGTTATGTCTGAATACGTTTGGTTTCCTTCTTGTTGCTGGGTCTCTTGGTTTGTATAGGTGTCTTGCTTCTGTTCTTGCTGTTGCTGTTGTTGTTGCTCCATTCTTTGTTTTTGATCCTCTTCTGATACATCATTCCGAGACTCCTTTGAAACAGTCTGAAGTCCGGAGTCCTCAAGTCGTTGCTGTTGTTGCTGTTCTTCATATGATTTGTCATTTTGTTCTGTCTCTTGTGGCTGTTGATTTGCATTGTGCATTTGATTCCTTGAATCCTGGGACTTCTTGCCACTATCAACCTCCTGATATTGATTTTCCAAATTCTGTTGTTGCCCACGTTCAGAAACTTGATTTAGATCCTCATGATCGGAGTTCTTTTTTCCTGTCTGCTGGTTTCCGTCTGAGTTTTCATTATCAGCCTGTTGATTTTGAATCGTTGCACTTTCCTCAGACACCTGATTTTGTTTCTCTTTTTGTTTTTCCTGCTCCTGGGAGCTCTCTTCAACGGTCTTGCTATCAATCACCGCGTTTTGTTTGCTTTGTTCTTTATCATTCTCGTTATTGGTCTTTGCCTCATCAGATTTAATGGCATCAGCAGGAAGGTCACCGGGGTTGTCTTCAAAAACAGGCTGATCACTTTTGCTTGAACGTTCTGTTTTCTGTGAGTCAGTGGACGATGAGACATCAGTCTCAACGTTGTTGGTGATAGTAGAATCTGTTTTCTGTGGCTCACTGGAGGAGGAGACATCAGTACCAACGTTGTTGGTACCAGTGGAGTCTGCTTTCTCTGACTTGATGGAGGAGGAGACATCAGTCTCATCGTTGTTGGTGGTAGTAGAGTCTGTTTTTCCTTCCTCATTGGAGGAGACGTCAGTCTCAACGTTAGTGGCAGAGATATCATTTCTCTCGATGGAGGAAGAGATGCCAGTGTCAATGTTAGAATCCGTGGTGGTCGTGACGGTGTCTTTGGATACACGGTTGGTGGTTTGACGTGGCACAACAGAGTTAGAGGTAAGCATCCAAAGACCAACAACAGATAATGCTATGAAAGATACGGTGGCTACGGTTGATGTGTACGACGAAGAGGAAGAGCCTCGCTTACTATTACGAGACCTACCAATAGCCATTTGTTTAGCCTTGTTTCTTTTTGCCTTTGTAAGATGATAATATGGATCAGTGGAGAAGTTTTGGAAGTGACTGTGGAGGCAGATTGAGGTTGGAGGAGAAAGAGAGAGATGTTGGACAGAACAGGACATAGAGAAATATTCCTACGGTGGAACATCTCAACGATCCTACAGAGTCGGAGAAGGAAATTTTGTTGGACTAGGAAACTCTTTTCTTAGTAGGTTTGTGAGGTGAAGAGACACTTGAGAGTTTTGAGAATCTGGTCGTGACTGGAGAACACTGTCCTGAACACTTGTATGCCTAAAATGTCGAATATTGCAATAAGATTAGCACGGCAAGTGGAAATCGGAATTTTTGAGAAAAGCCCAGTCGGATATTCAGATTTCTGAAAATGGCAAGTGTTGCTACAATTTACTCTTTTTATTTGTGATGTTACCTCTAAATACACTATACATATGTTGATTGTAAACTTCTTTTTATCTATCAATCAATGATAAAGATGTGAGAACACCCAAGACATGTAAAAATAATTTAAGATCCATGTATTTGTAATGCTAAGAAAAACAAAATGAAAATAGAAAAGGTAAAACAAATTAAACTGACAAAAAAAATCAATATTAACCATTTTAAGAAATTACTTGATATAAAGTGATTTCATTGTGTTGAAATTTGTAGATTTGGAACTTGGAGTGTATGAAAGTAAGTCTATTGTGATGGGTTAGGGTATGGTCTAGACTTAGATTTATGGACCTTCTTTTGACATACTTACGTAATTAAATATTAATATATTTTTGGTGTTTAACCTTCTATGATTAAATTAATAAAATTAGAAAGATAAGTGTAATATTTATCTGATGGTCTTTTCACTTTATTGGTTTTATCCAAGGTCTAGAAAGCATTTGGGATGTATACACCCTTGAATATGTTTAATTAGTTCAATAAGCTTATGAGATTTGTAGACACTAAAGATGTCTTCTGCTTCATACTTTTAGCTTATGGATTTCGATATAAATTATTGGTTTGTATATAAGTAAAAGGTGACTTTACATATACTATTATGCATTTTTGTGTCAAATGTACTTAAATATATCCCCTAATCTTCAAATGTCCTCTAATGGCTATATTTTACTTTCGCAAATAATTGCCAAGGATAAGTTTTCAAAAAAATATTGTGAAGGATATATATTTGTACAAGTAACATGCTACATGATTCATGAAATAGAAACATGCTATATGATTGCATTATGCATTATGCATAATTGTTTTTGGGTTAATTATAAAAAAAATCTTAAACTTTTCACAATTTTTTAATTATAGCTCTAACTTTAAAAAGTGACAATTAAATACCCGAACTTTTATTTTTTCTCAAATATAGCTCGACGTTAGTGTCTCCATTAACGAAGCTGACCTGGGAAGCCAACTTTAATTAAAAAGTAATTTGCATTGGCATTGGTTTCACCTTTGGTGGTCTATCTCTCCCTCTCAGAGCACTAGTCGTTGGAGGTGTAGCACCCACTGTCTTAGTTTTCTTCCATGGTTGCCTACAAGCCCTCTACATACCGCATGAGTGAGACTTTCATGGTAGTTAATTAACATATTCTTTATGGAGCACCTTAGAATAGGGAGTCAAAATAAAGGTTTGTTGTTAGTGCTGCGGCGGTTTTGGGACAGCCTATTCCACTATCGACTGTAAAGGGTTAGTGGAAATTTTGGTAGTCACAATGGGTTGGGAACTTTTTAGAGAGAAAAAGTAAGTTAGTAAGAGAAAAGAAAAAGGAAAATTTTCAAATGAAAGACAATTAGGAGTATGTTTGGAGTGAGTGAAAAAGAAGAGGGACTTTAACTTCAAAATTAAAATTATCCTCAGTAAGATAAAGATCAATTAGCTTAGGATTTTGGGTAAGTGGCATAAGAGGGGAGAAAGGTAAATTTGGGATTTTTGTTGTTTAATTTAATTTAATTTAGCTTTATTAAAATCTGATATGGATTCAACATGATGCAAGGCATCCTATGGGTACCA
The DNA here is from genome assembly GCA_027563515.1 of Erythroxylum platyclados. NCBI lineage: Eukaryota > Viridiplantae > Streptophyta > Magnoliopsida > Malpighiales > Erythroxylaceae > Erythroxylum > Erythroxylum platyclados. Next base: position 6,220,182 of record JAOQMM010000173.1, on the reverse strand, counting down.
TAATATAGCTAGCATGGCTTGCCACGTCAGCTCTGTTAACATAAATACTAAAATCGGGTATATGTGAAAAAATTTGAAAATTCGAGTATTTAATTGCTACTTTTAAAATTTAGGCTATAATTACAAAATTGTGTAAAGTTTAGGATTTTTTTAGTAATTATCCCATTGTTTTTACTATAGGTTTTTTTTAAGGAATGGTTTATACTTTAGACCCAAGAATTAGGTTTGAATGCTTCTATGGCTAAAACTTTAAATTCAAACCATAAATGATATATGAAGGTGGTGAGAAAGATCATTTTGATTATGAGGTAGATAAGATTACATTGGTCGATTTTATGCTTAATATTAAGAGGTTAGGGTATGAAGAAGTATGAGATTTTACCTATAAATTCTCATATAAATCATTTGAAGATGGTTTGAGGCCATTACAAAATGATAATAAAGTGAGGAACTTGATAAGTGCAATTGAAGAGAGAAAATTAAAAATAATAAAGGCTTGTATAAATGGGTAGAAGTATACCAAATTTTTCACACTTACTAACCCCAAAATAGATATTCCAATTGAGGTAACTAAGGATGATGACAAGGAGATAGGTTTAAAGGAAGCCACAGATCCATTCATTTTGGTAGCCACAGATCCCCATGTGCCATAAATACACTTAAAATTATATATTCAAATCCACATATTTTAGCAACAACTGAAGTTGACCCTAAAGTAGCAAATGGTTTAGATGACCTGTCATATAATGAAATCAATCAATATATTTTAGTGATTTATGATATTCAGGACTTAAAGTGAAGAAATTCTTGATGATATATAAAAATGTTCTATAAAAGTAGAGTTACCTAATGTGAGTGAGTGGTCTATGGATACTCAGACTATTGACTTAAAAGATAATAGGATTAAAGTTAATAATGAAGTCATTAGTAGCCTAGAAGGAAATTCAGATAATAAGAACAAAAAAGCCTAAATATCCTCACTTTAGCTCTTTTAGTTTAGATGATGGGAGAGTTGTTTTGAAGCAGTGAATGATTTTTTTTATTATATTGACACAATTAGAAAAGCTTTAAAGAATATGAGTATTTAGATGAGATTTGACTATGTTTATATAAAGAATAAAAGCCCAAGCATTACTACAAAATACAAAGAGAAATGTGGATGGAGAATATATGAAAACCTTACATAAGATGGGTATATATTTTAGGTCAAAATATTATAGGACACTCATTCTTGCGGAAGAACATTTGATAGTACAAAATTTTATTATCACTGGATTGCTAGCAAGTCTATGGCACACTTCAAAGACTGTCCTAACTGGCATATTTCAGGATTAAAGGGATTATTTTATAAGATTACCAGTAAGAGATTTCAGACACTAAAGCATATAGAAGTAAAAGGCATGCCTTTTACTTGTTGCTTAGAGATGAAGGGGCATAACATAAGAAGTTAAGAGGTTACTTCCTAGCTATAACAGAATGTAAGAGAGGTAGTTTACTATACATCAAATCTCTTGAAGGTGTATTTATCATGCCATATATGTCTTGAACAAGTGAAATCTAGGTTTGTTAATGCTTATACGCCAATAATATGTATTGATAGTTTCCATTTAAAGATAAGCTATAGTGGGAAGCTACTTAACAACCATTGGAAGAGATCCAAATGATAACTTTTTTTCCATTAGCATAGGCTATGGTAACATTTGGGAATAAAAAAGTTGGAAATGGTTTCTGGGATGCCTACTTGATGATAATAGCAATGATCACTTATAAGTGTTCATGAATGATAGATAAAGGATAACACAATGAAATATTTATAATGTTATTTTTATATGATATGTTTCTTAATTTTATGTTAAACATATCTTAATCATACACACATTTTGATTATTATTCTTGATTTAGGCATTTGTACGCCAATTTACAAAGTAAGTACATAATGCTTATGGTTTACAAACACCAGATATGGAATATAGCTTCATATTGCACTCAATAAAGGTATAAAAGGCAAATGAGTAAGATGGAAAGCATGAATAAGGATGTAGATGATTGGTTGGAAAATATTACTAACAAGAGATGGTGTAGATATGCATTTGATAGAAGATGTAAGAATGATTTATTGTTAAACAAAACATCATAGTGTTTCAATATGTATTTAAGAAATGCACGGGACAAACTAATTTTGACTTGCTTAAAAGTGATGAGAAGAGACATTATGAAGATATTTCATCAGAAGAAGCAACGAATGGCCACATATAATGAGCAATCATGCCCTAATACAATGTCAAACCTCGAGAAAAATAAGGGGACTACTAGTTATTTGGCTTATTTTATAGGTAATAACATTATTTGCATTTGACACCTACTTACTCAAATGTTACTAATACCTTAACTGGTTTTTGCATATGATGGAGAAATTGAGCACTCTATGCATCAACATTATTATTGAACCTTAGAAAAAATGATCGCACATATAGGAGATAGGAGTTAATTAGGATCCTTTGTAGCTATGCCATTTCACTGATCATATCAAAAAAGGAGACTTTAAGGATTATGTGCATAAGTACTACACCAAGGAGGCATATATGTGGTGTTATTAAAAGAGCATAAATCCAATAGTAGGCGAACAATTTTGGCCAATACCTGAGAAAGAACATGGATAGAAGATTAATCCTCTTAGAAGAAAAGAGTTGAAAGGCTGAAGGAAAAGAGAATAAAGGAAGTTAATGAACGTAAGGAAATGTACTATTTCAATATGGACAAGATGACATTTCATATGTAAGAAATGTAAATAAGCTAAACGTAATTTTAGAACATGTACAATGTCAATCTCTAGGTCACTTTCTATAAGGAAAATGATGGTGAGCTTTTTTGTTTCACATTGAAGAAAGAACTAGAACATATGTTTAAAAAGTTAATCTTATTTCTTTTATGAAGGGTCTAATACAAATGTCTTCCCAAGAAGTATTGTATTAAATGCTTCATAAATCAAGGAAAAGGAAGTTGTGCAAGAAACTGGCACAAAGAGGAAGGATACTGAAAATGAAGTTTGAAAATATGACATCTCAACAAGATTAATAGCACAAGAAAAGTTTAAACCAACCAAAAGAACAAGGATGTGTATAGCTTATAGTCCTATGTATTTATGGACAACTTATGTAGACTTTTTGGATATGTGGTCCTATTTATTAATAGATAACTCATATGGTCCTATGTAATTATGAACAATTTAATTTTGTATTTTTGAATCATCTTATGGACTGAATCATTTATATGTAATTACAACATCATATCCAGAGAATCATTTGAGTCATGTGTATGTAAAGATCTTTTTATGATTTTTAGAACACATTTTACCATCTTGTAGATTAATATCATGTGCAATTTTGTTGATCTTTTGAATTTATCAATTAGTTTTATGATGGTCCATATCATGTGTTATATTGAATTGAATACTTTTGATTTGAATGTATAGGCATGTGTTTCTACATACATATGTGCATTAAATAAAGGCACAACTCATTTTCATTAATTTAATTCATAATGTCTTACAAAATCTCATTAATTTAATACATTATTTAATATATATTGTTATAAAGGTATAACTCATCTCATCATTATTGCTTGTATAAACAAATACCAACAGTAGCACCAAATATAATCTAAGACAATATCATTAAACCTCGTGCCCAACTAGGTTTACTATCTTCCTTTTGTTCATTACAAGTCATTAACATGTTCTTGTCTCTTAAGCCATTTATGATATCCACTTTTCTTGGAGTAAATTTTCCATCAAATCACTTAAAGAAATTGCAACACTCCATTCTCTGTAATAAATAAGATAAATAGTCATCATTTTATTACAATCCTTCTTTAAAGTAATTAGACTATACATAGAATTTACCCCATATTTTGGACATCCAAAGAATCTCCTTCTAAGGTTCTTTGATGTTCAAAAAGTCCACAAAGTAACCTACAGTCTATAATTGCAATATGCATGGGTACATTGTTACAAACTTATTATTATTGATGTTAATGATTCCATATATGAAAATCTAACAAAATCATATCAAGCATTCACCTGTTATAGCACCAAATCATTTTATAGCTATTGGAATCAATACATGTCATTGCATACTAAATATATCAACGATACAATTAACCTATAAAATGTAATAACTAAAACATAATTATCTAAGGATTCGTAAACTAGTTTTTGGTACTTGTTTTACCATGTTTTGATAACTAAAATGTATGATTTCATACATATTGGATTATGAAGAACATATTGACATACATGTTACTATTTTTTAGTCCCTAATGGCTCCTGAGAGGAAGGTGAATTGGGTATTGATAAATTTTAAACTAAAAATTGGTAACTTAGGTAGTTAACAATCGTAATTTATAAAGAAGGAAAATATAAAACAAAATAATGAATTTAACAATAAAATTAAGTAATAAAGTAAAAAGAGTAAGAGAAAATAAATGTAAATAGATATATCGTGGTTTACCAAACAACTCTTGCTTGCATATACTCCTAAAACTCTTGTTGACTTTCTATTGTAACTCTTCTTTCAAAGCAAATAATAACCTTTGTACAATCTTTACTTGACAAAGAGGAACCCTTTTACAATCTTTCTTTATAGTGAAGAGAAATCTCAATGTCACTTGGAACACCCCCAAATATAATAAACAAAGACTTCAATGGAAGCTTACAATTACTTAAAATTATCCCACTTTATCACTTGGTCACTCATACAAATATGAAACAGTGATACTTAAATGATTGATAAACATTTAGAAATGTATGTATAAGACACCCAAATGCTTTTATGTAAAAACCAATGAGACAATATGCATTTGTAGGAGTTTAGGATTTCTACTAGCTGTTGGAGCTAATAACTAGCCATTAAAAATCCTAGTTATAAAGTATTGGTCGATCAGTGTAGCACATTGGTGCACATTCGTCGACTGATGTGCTATACTTGTCAATCAATACTCTATAACTAGGACCTATGTGCATTAAATGCACAGATTTATAAGTCATTGGGACATTGGTCAACTACTAAGGCATATTAGTTAACCAATATGTCCTCTAAAGAGACACTAGCTGACCAATATAGTTGTATGGTTAACCAATATGTCAATAAACTCACTTATTACACTTTTAGCTTTCATTATATATTAGTCAGCCAATCCCTACAAAAATATAATTTTAATAACTTTAAATACTTAAATTTTATTTTTTAAAAGCATTTATAATTAAAACAACACTTAAAATATCCCTTAAGGAGTGTTTGAAAGAATAAAAGATTTTTCTTTAAAACAATAAGCTTTTATACCTCTTGATGAATGAAAAGGCTTATATAATGAAGTAAGATAAAATGTTTATGCATAATGAGTCTTTAAAAATGTCAAAGCGAATAAATTAGATTATAATTGACATTACACAATACAAAATGACCTTCATATGCCTTAATCTTCTTTTGTTTTTAATTTAATTTTCACTTTAAAGGTTGCAAACTTCAACTTTTCTTTATTATCTTCATGAATTATCTTCGTAAGTTACAACTACATCTTATTCTTATATTGTTTTTCATCAAAATAATAAACTCATTAGTAGTGCTTATATTTTGTTATCATCAAAACATTGATTAGAACCTCCTTTGGTCCAACAGCCTACCTCTTTTTTACGATGATAAAATATGTATGATTGTGATATTAAAGAGCCATAATAAAATTAAGCATACAAGTAACTATCCCTATTAAGACAATGATTAGCTCCCCTTTAATTTATGCATAAAACATAATTCAATATCAAGAAAAAAAAATTCAATATCAAGTTAAAAGAAATATATATATTTATAGATAAATTAACTTAAACATAGCATTGATATAGATTAATTAACTTAAACATAGCATTGATTTAGTCAAATATAAATATCATATAGAGTGCAAAGAATTAAAAAAGAAAACATTCCTCC
>JAOQMM010000173.1:6182021-6204634 GCA_027563515.1 Erythroxylum platyclados | reverse complement strand
AAATTATATGATTTATTCATAAAATGGGACGGCTCATACATATTTTAAAGACTTTCTACTGCAAATGGATCAGTCTGTGGACTAAAGCCAACTGAACATTTCAAAACTCTTTTACCTCCATTGTCGAAAATTTATCAAATTATAGGTGTCTCCAGATTTTCTGGCAGGATTGGTTTGTTAAGGGAAAGCAGTGCGGCTTCTGAGTTCTGAAATTTGTTAATCCCAGAGTGGGAAATTTTGTAGGCAGGGAGACGGTCTTTTATGTTCTTGCTAAGAGCTTTTACGGAATCAGGTACGGAGTTGATCTTTAGTACAAACAACTGATACGTCTTTGATACAGATTTTGACTATGATATAGTGTTGGAATATGTGATCTTTGAATGTCAAAGCTATGACGTTTAATTCAGTTTATATCTCCTTATAAAGTGAGAATTTTCATAAACAATTTTGAGGACATCTTCAATGACTGGAGAAACGATTGAAATGATCAGAAAATAACTTTTTCCTCAGAAAATGTATAATCTCTGCAAAAGTTTGGTTGAAAATCATGTCATTGTAGTTGGAGTTGATTGTTGAACTGGATTCAATAATAATTCTAGTCTTGTTTTAACTTTTTGTTATGTAACAAATTCAATAATTTTTTTGTTTCCCAACAAACAGCACGCATCAATGAACTCAGTATTATCCTTATCCTATGGATGAAGGTCAGAAGCCGATAGTTTAGGTTTTCATAAACACGTTCATACAAATGCATAAATGTAACAGATCAACATATGAAGAAGACATACACTATAACAAAGAACCAAAAAGTAGCAATAAAAAAGAAACTAACAGATATGTGAAATGTTTGCAATGTGTTTACTTTACCCGTTTCTCCCTATATTTTGACCTAGCATGCAAAAAACTTCACGTACATGGTTATTTAGAAGCTAAATATTGGATTGAATCTGGTACTGAGACCAATTCCAACCTCACAAAATATCCAGCTTTCTATACATCACACTAATTCTGTTACTTCAGTCACTTAGACATCATTTCTTATCTCTTACCCCTTTTGCCTTGATTTTCTTTGACCATCCCCATATGATTCTCATGCATTAGAGCATTATGCTTACACTAAACAAGGGCATGGGTGAATTTACTAATTTCTTTCTAAGTGCAACCTATGAAGCTTCATCTTAGAGGTATAGCTCTTCAGACAAATAACATGAGATGAACCAAAAAAAAAAAAAAACTCATAGAAATAAGCAATCTTCTTCATAGAGCAAATGCAAGTTTCTGAAAGCAGACAATCTTTTATTGCCATTGAAAAAAATCATAAGAAAAACATGTAGAACAAATGTAGCAAACAATTCAAATCTATCTTCTTAAAATGGACACACTAATTTTCAATAGCCAAACTTTTGTTGGTTCTATGCAATTCATTAGGAATATAGAACATAATGCAAATCTTCTCCAATAATTACCAACAGTCTAACTCAGCTTTCAAGAAATCTATGTGACTCATAAGAGATATGTAATTTTTTGTAGCTTTCAAACTAAGTTTGTGCCATTCACATATACAAAACATGTAACTGTAAACCGATAAGCTCCTTTCTAAGTAGAGTGCTCAGCCAAGCATTTAGTGAGGCACCTCAATCTCCAAAAGAAAAATAACTAAAATTTTCAGTGATGGTTAATAACATAAAGGGGCAGTTCTATGAATTATTTCCTTGTAAGACAAAAAGTAAGCAAATATAGTCTGCAAATACAATTCATCTTGATCAGTATTTAATATTTATACACTTCATCTTTTGCTTGGTACAAGAACCTATCATTCGTTTCTCCAAGTTTTCATTATTTTTTGTTTGATTATGTTTTCCACATAACATAATGATACAAATCAAATATCAACAATGACCAAAGAATTTGAACTTCAAAATTTTTATTCCGTTTTCTAACTTTTTTAGCATATGGGAAGGCATTTTAGTTTGATACTATAAAGTAAATTAATTATTCTTAGATGTGCGGCTCTTTGTTTGCAATGTGACTGAAAATGCATAGAGAAGAGAAACACACTGGATTAGGTAAGAGGCTGACTTTTGGAAGCTCAAAATGAATTTTTTGAAGTTACCATTTATGTCATCATCCTGTTATTCTCTTCCAAATGAAGAGTTAACTTGTTGATCAAGAAAACTAAAAATAAAAAAAGAATCCCATCTCAGATGTAAGACATTTACTTTGAGACAGCTAAAATTCTTCTTTCCTTTTTCTTTTCAAGTTCCAATGAAAATAGAACTTCCTTCACCAAAACATAAAAGGCAGCGAGTAAGACTTTGTCATGTGTCTTGCATTAATCAAACAGATGCTCTACATGTTTCAATGACAATACTCTAGGAAACAAAGAAGCTGCCATTTTGAAGATACAGTATCTTTTTATTGGGAAAAGAGAAATATCAAACTTGTAAACACTATTCTGCATTAAGAGAACATGCAAAATGTCAGAAAGTTTATAAAGGGAAAGGTTCTCAATCTTTCAGTTTTAATGGGTATTCAGAGAAACAGTCTTTCTAATCATTCATGTCTGCACAGCCATATGCAAGCAAGGGCATCTCTACCTAAATCCAAAGCATGTTAAGAACTTCTTGCAGGGAGTATTGAAAGAGAGCAGTAGACGAAAATGTTTCCCATTTCATGGCCCGTGTCATATCAATGCATGCCTATTCTAATTAAGGAGCTTAAGAGGAAAATGGGTAAGAACACTCTCACATGGTCAGGAAAGAGAGGAAGAGTGTAGATGTGTTTGTGGGTGCATTTTCTTTCACGTTTTGAACTTGAATGCTATATCATGCATGGCTGGACACTGCCCATACCGCGTCATGAGAAAAGAAGATTGTCCAACTAAATAAGACCAGTTTTCTTCCCATCTTAAACCGGCAAAGTTACGGGTAAACAGGGAAAAAGTAGGCTCTCAAGGTCCAAAGCAAGCGTAATATGCAGATTCAAACATAACACCTCTCCTCAAATAATATATACAACCAAACCAACAAAACCCTGAAACCGCCACATACTTACGTATATTATAACAATACACTCATGCTTGCCCATCTCGTATTATGAAAGAAGATTTCAAGTTTTGACGAAAGACGAAGAAGAAAATGGAGGAAAATCATTGAACTTGGCATTTAAATTTTGAACAAAAACAACTAAATGTCCCGCATTTCCTCTCCAAACTTCCAGCTTTCTTCGATTTTCTTTTTTTTTTTCACTTCTCTTTCGTGGAAGTGTCAAATGTACTTCCCTACTACAATTATCAATAAGTGTCATTATCAAATATTTGCCAACTTATACCGAAAAAGATGATTTCAAAGAGAGAGATAGAGACAAGAACGTGGTATTTGTGTTTCATTTCATCTTGGACTTGGGAAGAATTGCGTACCAGCCATGAAAGCATTGAGTGGAGCTGGATACATCGTTGAAGGGTCTACAAACATTGCATTCGACGAAGCTGCAACTGTTACACCACCACCATTTGTTGCGGAGATTGCGGTGGTTGCAGTGGCTGTTCGTGCGGTGCTTAGATTGAGTGCTTTTAGCGATCCACCACCACCACCACTGGAGGAGGTTTCTCCGCCGGTCATGTAAGTGTTTTCAGGGCCTTGATCGTAGAGAACTCCCTTGAACACATGGCCTCCAATGTTCACTGCAGCTCGATACGCCAACTGGTCGTCGTTTTCATCGATACCACTCACTCTTACGCATCGGAACAGCGCTTGAGAGCTTATTTCTGGTGGAAAATTCCCCAGCTCTAACCCTAAACAAGAAGATTTCAGGAAGATACATTAACGTCAACTTGTCATTGTTAAACTAGTGTTAAACTTTGATTAGAATCGGGGCTTTGTTTAAATTATTTTATGAAAGAAATGGCACAAAGAAGAAAGGAAAGACAGAATCCGCGGTCTTGTACACAGATATCAACACACCCAACGAAACAGACACATACCAAGAGGAAAAATTGTTTTTCCTGTCAATCCACGCTCGTCAGGAATACTAAACAACAGTATTTGTAAAAGGAATAAAAAGCAAAAGTCGATGGGGTTTACTATGGAGGTCGGTTTCATTACACGCAATCGAGTATGGTTTATCAATCAATCTCTATCTCTGTCTTTAGATTCTCTGAGGATGTGCCCTCAATATTCTTCAAAATACTTAATCTTTGGAACTCTGAGTTGCTTGTTTTGTGGTGGAGAAAAGAAAGAAAGAAAGAAAAAGAATTTGAACAAGATATGTCTTTACCTGACGTATTGGTTGGCAAACGAGTGCACGCAAGAGACGAACTGGGATTTTCTCTCTGTCTTTTGGGATTCTCTCCGCGAAGCTGTAGTTGTTGTTGCTGCTGCTGCTGCAAAGTAGCTAGTTGTTGTTGCCTTTCTCGGCGCTTTGCAGCAGGAACCCAAGTGCTTTTCACATGGGTTTGGCAGTCGAATCCTCGGCTCTTACAACAAGTTCTACATCGCATGTGTTCGCAATCTTTCTTAGCTTGGTTGCCACAATCTTGGCAACTCAAACCACCACCACTTGACCTCATCATCATGAAGGCTGATCTAGACGACGATTCATCAGAGACGTTGATTGAGCTCCTCCCAGGCCCTACTCCTAAACCAGCAGCTGATGCATAGAGATCTTGATGTGGATTTCGCAGAAACTCTTGTTGCTGTTGTTGTTGTTGTTGCCATAGCTCGAAGCCCTTGTAAGAAATATCTTCATTTTTGTACCAAAACCAGTTTTCTTGTGGGATTTCTGTTGGTGGATTGTTGTTGTTGTTTGGTTGGTCCTCTTGGTTACTATTTCCTCTCCCACCACCTAATGAGAACAAGCTAGCCATTGCTTCTCCTCTAAACCTGACCCAGACCTCAATTGTGGTGACAGATAATCCATATCAGAAACCAACCCCCTCTGCCTTTGGCTTTTTGATTGGAACCCCAGAAAACCAAATGCTAAACTGCCTTTGAATTTCCTGAATTTCGGGCCCTGAAGTAGAAAAGAGGGTGAAGTCCTCGATTTTTCTCGGAATTCTTGTCGCCTTCGGTTCTTGTGTCTTGTATCTCTCTCTCTCTATCCCTGTCCTTCTACTCTCTTAAAAACTGTGTCAAATGAACAGTCTTTGATTAGTTTGTTTCTAAGCTTCTGTGTGTTGTTGGTTACAGATTTTTTGCAAGTGGATAGTTGAAGGATTGTAACTTCGGCAACTTCTGTGAAGAGAAACCTTCCAATTTCAATCTTTCATGACTTCTTCTACTTTGATCTTCTTCTTCTTCTTCTTGTTCTTCTTTCTTCCAGTATTTGAAGTGGTGATAAGGCATTAAATTTACAGACACAGAATTACAGCTGCTCTCTCACTGCAACGCCGCCATAGTCTCTCTCTCCTCTGCTACCCAAATTTAAGTCCCTCACTCCCCATCTCTCTCTCTCTCTTTAATCTCTGTGTCTGATCTGTTGCAGTGTTGAACCTTTTAGCTCTCTGAGCAATGCCTCTTGTTGTGTCTCTAGCAACAAAAGACTACTATTTTTTTCTTTCACTCACTTAACTCCAATCAAGAACTCTCCTCTGCGTCTCTATCCCTTCACTGGCTGTGGATTTCACCATCTAATCTCTCCATCTAATACAATGATGAAAATATCATTCTTATCCAACGGCTCTCCTTCAGCCACATTTCGTATCACCAGCTTTTGCTTCTTTCGTCCTTTGCACCGGAAAACCCGCTACTTTTTTTTTTCCGACCCGCTTTTCCCTTTTCTCCGGTTATTCAATTGATTTTTCCTTTAATTACTATAAATTATTAGATTAATGCAACCTATAATATCAGTAGAACATGTTATTATTACAATTTAAAGTACCTTGTGATATTCCTTTTCCATGCGTTAAATTTGTAATGCACATGTGAGTTAGCAGCTGTGGAGCATAGTCTCGTCTGTTGCTATAAGTTAATTTTTGTTAAATTATGTGGTAAAAAATAAAGGAAAGATATCTTTTTTGGGATATTAGTTTAATCAGGTAGACAGATTTGGGCAGTGAAAAAGAGCGTATTTTTTTTATTTCTTAAAATTGTCTAAATCAGGTATTTTTAATTTTTAATACCAATTTTGTGGGGATACAGGGGAACACAGGACCACCTCGTACTTATTTATTGTTTGTTTGTATTTATCTATTTAATTCCATAACTCATTCTTCTATGTGCTTCAATTAATTTTGCAATAATTATTCTTACATGCAAAAAAGAAAATAAAATAAGTTATATTGTTTGAGCTTTTTATAGAAAGAAAACTCGATAGATATTCACAAATTGTCAAAAAAAAATGATAATCTAAATTGGCATTAGATTCTAAGTCTCAAATACTCCCTTCCAATCCTATTTTCGCCTCAAAATGACGTCATTTTATATCTATTTATATATATAATGAGTTTTTATTAAAAGAAAATTCATTAGATATTCACAAATTGTCAAAAAAATTAATGATCTAAATTGGCATCAAATTTTCGGTCTCAAATATTCTGTATACATAAAATGGCGTTGTTTTAAGATAGATATAGGGTTGAAACAAAAGGATCTAACCCATATAAATTGGGAATTTTCTTTTTGATATTTACTTCCATAATAAATTACAATTTTCGAAGCTTACTATTAGTATTATCTCCTGATGTTCTTTCGAGCATTAATATAAGGCATATGTAATATGTGTGCTAATCAATGGATGCTCTCCCTCGTAAAGACAAGACAAACAACGATGTGGCGTCATGATTTGGGAGCAAGTGATAGGCACATATCGGTCACTTTGCACGGCAAAAGCTTACGTAGTAGTAGTAGCCATTCAATGTGTAGGGGGTGGGGTTTAAGTAAAGATAACATCAATGTGGATGTGGGACTCTTGAGTTCTGGTGGGGCTTAGAAGCTGACATAGACAGAAACTCTTGGGAGGTCCCATGTTTTTCCTCTTCGTTCTGATAGTCTAATCTTCTAGCTTTTTTCCAATCCCAGGTTGAATGTACTGTTTCAGTGTATTAGCCCTGTATTGCTGTATTTTCATGTCCATTCAAGAAATGTTTTCTGTTTTCTAACCATAAAAGCCACTTGTTGAAGCTCGCATGCAATTCTCTCAGTTTTAGAGCCAAAAGGTTGATTTGAAGCTTACTGACATTGGATCCTTGTTCGGGTGTTGTCTCACTTTCAGGCCAGGTCTAATTAGCATTGCCTCCAAATAATAGTCTTAAGTTTACACTAAATTTTTATTTAAATTTAAATATTTAAAATTATTAAGAAATTAATATCTTAAAATTATCATATTTAAATTATCAATTGACAAAACGTTTACCCTGTCGATTGTCAGTACATTAATAAAATTTTTAATTAATTTTTCACTTTCATAAAACTTATTAATATCACTTAAAATTTATCTTGACACTAACAAAGTTTAATTCTAAAATAATTTTAATTTTCCTTTTCTAATCATCTTCTCCATAAAATCTTAAACAGTTAGTACTACAAATTTATTAAAAGCAATTTTCAGTAAACAGTTTACTGAAAAATGAGTTATTTTAGTTGCTTTTTTCAGTTTTCGATTATAAGTTTTTATTTAGGAGTGGATCATGTCCTCCTTGAAAAAGCAATATGCATATTCTGGAATTGTTTGAATTAGTTATTGTTTTAGATCATGAGATTATTTAGTTTCTGATTTGAGTTATCCTGCAAATTTTCTTGAAATTCGCAGTCATGTTGGGTATGATCAATAGCTAAAACCAGAATATATTTTGGCAATCCTAACGTTCATTGATAATCATACAAGTCGAAATTGTCAAAAGTAAATACATGATATTTGCATGAAATCGTCTGTTACGAATGTTAATGGAAGTTTATATTAAATTCATGAGCAAAATATTGAATCAAACATAAGAAGAACGGGTGGAAGGGGTAATGCTGCAAGTTGTGAGTCAAAGAAATTCTAATATTTGGAGGTCGAAACATTTAAAATGCCGATAACAAGAAAATCTGCAGTTTTTTAACAATATCCTGAAGCAAATTGTTGGTGTGTAGGTTTCAGGAAACAATTTATGAATAGGGGTTGTTCCTGTAGCTATCCTCAGTCGCATGTGATTATTAGGCTGCTGTTGCCAGCTGACTGACTTACCTTTCAGGATCAATTTTATAGGCTTAATTGTACCCAGCTAGTACAATCCAATTAATTAACAACTTGGAGGAGTCCCATCAGGTTTATGGCATTGTTTCTTTAATTTCCGAACTGTATGCTAACTTTGTCATTCAACCACCGAGTAATCATGATACACATAACCATTTTCTCTTACCTAAAGCAATTTCAATTTTCAAAAGTTTAATTAAGCCCTTAGAAATTAGATTGCACTAAATTGAATAATTCAGTACTTATTTGAACAACTATTTAACTCGTTGTATGGAAACATTCAATAGTAATTAATCTTAAATTAAATTATAAATAAAAAAGGTTGAAATTTTATTATGAATAATCTAAGAATGATATGACTTTATTTAACCGTAGAGATAGTAATATGAGAATATCTTACCAAGAAGTCCAAATTAGGTGGCGTGCTCCAAAAGCGGGGTGGTACAAGCTTAATACCGATGGTGCAGTCAAGGCGTCTTGTAGCTTAGCCTTAGCAGGAGGCTTGATGAGGGATGATTGTTGGTATTGGAAGAAGGGTTTTGCCTTTCGTATTGGTAGTTGCACTCCTATAACGTTAGAGCTTTGGGGAGCTCTTAAAGGGTTGGAATTGGCTTGGAATTCAAAGCGAAATGAGTAATATTGGAGGTAGATAGTACATGCATAATTAAGCTTATCAATGAGGCGAATCCTTCTATCCATTGTAACTAGACCTTGGTTTCTAAAATCAAAAATTTGATAACAAGAGCTTGGGAGATCAGAATTGTACACACCTATCATGAAGGAAACTATGCCGCTGATTGGATGACAAAATTTGCCTTAAGTCTCCTATTAGGGTATCATGAATTCACTACTCCTCCAACAAGGATAAGCACTCTCTTAAACCAAGATCACTCCTCCAAAACCATTTCCAGAATGTGTCCGTTGTAGTTTGCTTCTATTGGTGTTTTGCCTCCTTTTTATCCAAAAAAAGAAATGAAATATGACTTTCCCTAAATCCCGCAAAACGAGAAGTTTTATGCACTGGATACGTTGATTTTGATTTGAATAATAATATGAAAATTAATTAGAATACACAAATTAGGATAATTTATAATTCTATTGTTCTCAAATTATCTAAAAGTTATCTTTAGTATTGTGTATATATCACTTAACTTTTAGACACCTTTTTGCATATTAGCTAAAAATCCAATTTAGAGATATTTAATCTAATTAAAAATACAAACATAAGATTATATTATAAGTCAAAATTTTGAAGGTTTATTCGAGTCTTTTTGACTTCTTCTAAATTAAAAAGTATATTGATATATCTTTTTCACCAAGTATACATCTTGCTGACTAGAGAGTTCAATTTCGCTATTTGAGTAAGAAAGGATGTGATCAAGTGATGTAATATGCATCTTTGTATATGGAAACGATTAGCTGCACCAAGCAAGTAACGATAAAGATATCGAGACGTGTATGCAAATAGTTGATAGATCGATTCACCGCCCTAGGGGCATAGTCAGGGACATTCCTATTAAGGTTGACAAATTCACCTTTCTCATGGACTTCACCATCTTAGACATAGAGAAAGATTTGGAGATATTTATTATTCTCGGATGATCATTTTTCAATACCGCCCCGGTCTCTTATAGACATTAGTAGAGGTGAGCTAACTCTAAGAGTGAGGGACGAGAGAGTTTCATTCAAAGTATTTGATGGTAAAGAAAATTCTCTCAAATCTATGGACGCTATTAAAAAGAACAGAATCTTATGACACGTTGATTAGTATATAAATGGCGTCATCCATACTAGGTACATTAACCTAAACGATGGCTATTATTGGATGCGTGCATGAAATAATTACAATAACTATTTGAGTATTTTTCTCGAGTGAGCAGAGTAGTGAATGCAAGTGTTATGGGTACTTATTTCCTGCTAAGAACGCCAAGTAATTAGCTAACTTCTCTTGTTAATAAAGTAAAATTAAACAAAATACACTTGGGTAAAGAAAAATAAGAATGCATGAGAAGAAGTTCTTTATGTCCCCAAAATAATTACACATTCATAGAGGTTTTTAAAATTACAATCAAAACATGTTCTTTGAATAGAGAAGTATTATGTTTTTTTTAAAATAAAAAGTGATATAATTATAGTTAAAAGTTAAAACTATAGCTACACTATAATAAGTTTTAAGACATTAATCCTATGATTATATTACAATATAACTAAAAACTCCCTAAATAAGGCCGTTTAGCGAACTGCAAAATAGATAACAAGAAGAAATAACTATAGGTATTACTTATGATTCATTTCAAACAAGCTCATTCAGCATCTCTTGTTTATTAGAGTCACGCGAAGACTATCTTATTTGGGAAGAACCCCAAAAATTTGAAATTTTACTTTCCCTTTTTTACTGATTTTCTTTTTACAATTTTGTGCTGCACACAAGTATTTATTAGGCATGAGATAAATCTGTACATGTTTCTATATAACTCTGCCACACCCGTTTTGCATGGAAAGGAGCTTCATGTGTGTAGGACCAAAATAATTGGATGCTGCGATGTTAATTTTTGTCTGTCTCCTCTAGGAACAGTAGAAGGTTCCCTTCTAACTTAATGCATTTCTCTAATGATTCTCCCTATTTAACTAAACTAATTAGTGCTGCTATTTTAATATTTCTTTTTTTGAAAATTATGTACTTAAAAAAACTCTGACGAGTACGACCTACAAGCTATGAGCTGACCATGCAAATCAAACAAAGGATAATGTTTGCTAAAACCTAAGGAGGGCGTGGACCACAAAACCACCTTAGCAATCACCATGTGGCTCAATAGTAACTCTTAGCTTTGATGGTACGTAAAGTCAATTAACATTATATTATATGCATTAAGTACAAAACATAATTTTAGTGATGAATGGACCATAATCTTCCATTATGTTAATCTTTTCACTCTTTTATTTTTACTTTTTGTTTTTTCTCAACCATACCCATCTCGGTTAGATGGGTCTTTTCCACGGTTCTTGAGGCTTTTTGACGTATGACCATGACTAAGCAACTACTAATCATGGGCGTTCTAAATCAATCTCAATCTAATTATCAGTTGCCATCACTTCAATTATAATTTGGTACCCTGTTCTGGTTTTTTACTGTTTATCTTGTGCATGGTATCTGTATTTCCCTTTTGAAACATCACGTACGTAGTTGGCTTTACTTCTGGAACGAAGATTATGAAGTCCTAGTTAGTAATGATACTTATAAATGTTTTTCTCAAGTTGTCCATAATTGAAAATATATATTTAAACAGATATTCAGTTTTAGTGAAGGAAAAAGCATCTAGTGTTTATAAATTGCAACAGTATCTTTTTCGTGCTTAGTAACTTTATATATTCTGCCTTAAATTTAACCGAGGCGTCTGTTATTGTAAAAAAATGGTGACGATTACTTTTTGGACATCTAAAGATTAGAAAATTGAATGCTTCCCAGTGCAGGAACGGACTCTCAGAAACTTAGACCTTCAAAGTGATAGGTTGGTCCTTCCGCTACAGGAATGTTCACCAAGAAAAAAAAATCAAGAACGTCAGGAATATTCAAAATCTGATTTGAGGATCTTTTTACCAAGTACTTAATATATTTTTACTGCATGTCACAAGTTCGTATGACCTCTCTTGGCAAATGCAACATATTATATGATGGGACAAGTGCCGAATCTTAGAAGATATCGACACCCTACAAATATACACACAGACTATATGATAGGATATGTAAGAGATATTATGCAAGAATATACAATTGTTTATCAAAATAAAATTACTATTTACTATTCCAAAATAATATCTTTATTACTTAGGAGTAAAATTGTGTACAATAAACCTTTCTAGATTCTGTATTTAATGGAAATTTTTATTGAATCTGTTGTTATTGTTGACATAAAATTAAATGGATTAAAATAACAATACTTCACAAAGATAATTGAAGTAGACCCCCAAGTCCCAACTCAATTATGTAGTAATTAATTAATTTGTGGTTTACTAAAAGAAGAAAATAATCTTTTCCTCTCGCCGAACTTAAATTTAAAGAAAATTCTACCCTTTCTGGTATTATAATTACCCTTTTCATCTTGCACGTAATTAAGCCTTAGAACTTAAATACGTGAGAGGAAACGTGATAGGAACACATAATAAAGGGGAAAAAAGGAAGGACGATAATGTTATTAAGGGAAGTCAAAATGGTTATATCAAGAACTAACTTAACTGTTTCGTATGTAAAAATAAAAGGTATAATACCTTTGTGTCATGTCATATGGGAGATTGGATCTTCCAATACCCATTTAGCTAAAGAAGTCATATCTCAACTACGTCTTACCTTTTCTCTAATCACAATTAAGTAAGAATAATGGAAGTCAAATCATCGAAAATCAGGAGTTCGTGGGGCAATTAACGGAAAGCAAACAGTCAATTAATTAGTGCCCTCTTACCTCTTTTACTAGAAAGGAAAGTCTAATGCATCAATTGAAAGCAGACTAAAGCAGCAGATGAGAAAATATTAAACTACCAGGAAGATTCCTTCTTTTTGGCATCAATCAAATCCTTTTCTAACCCACTAACTCAATTTGATTCGACTTAAAGTGATTAAATCAGTTACATTAGTTGCCAAATAAAGGGTACAAAAGCAAGATTAACAAAAAAAGTGCTATTAAAAATATTTTTTAAGTAAGCTATTTGATTGTGGAAAGGAAAGAAAATTAAAAAAATGATACTATAGCTCTTCATTTTTTTTGGAAAAATAAACTCTTCTTATATGTTATAAACGTATAGTGACGTGCAATGATTTGCTAATTGAATTTGTGTCTACATTAATAATTGAATTTGTAAAAAATTGAAGAAGGTACTTCCCATAATAATTAGAAGACTAACTATTTTGTTACTTTATGCAATTATAGTCAACAACAACAATAATATCAACAATATCTAATAGAAATCTTATCGAAATACAGAATCTGAAAAGGTCTAATAGTACGAAGTCTTATCCTTAACTAATAGAGAGACTATTTCTAAATGACCTATGTGAATTTATGCAACTATAGTCGATATTCAAAATTAACTTCTTGACATCTGTTTTGTGTAGAAACAAATCTCAATTGAAATATAAGTGTTCAAATCAATTTGGGGTGCTGGACGGGCAAGACAATAAATGCGTAGGAGCTCAATTCAAGTTGTCTCAATTTTAAAAGTTATTGAAAAACAAAAAGGTATATCTTTTTATCTCAAATAAGTTTTATGATCGTAGCTCTAACTGAACTGGATTGCGTCAAAGTTAATTGGATCTTTCTTATTACTTAATTTTTGCAAAGTGATCATTTTCTTATTTAATTTCTCACTAAAATTAAATTACTTCCAGATTTGCACCCTTTTTTTAATTTTGTCTGAGCTAGCTCTAAATAACTTTTGGATTTCTTAATTGAACCAACTTTAATTCCATCACTACACACACAGATTTGGCTGTAAAAACCTAAGAAAATCTGACTGAAAATACAACTAAGGTCAAATTTCGTTGGAGTGGTGTTCCTCTCCTTCATTTTAGTTCCTAAAGAATTGATACTATCATTGCTAAAATAAAATTGATCAACAATAACAACATCAATAATAATTTAGCGGAAGGTCCAATATATGCAACGTTACATCTAAAGAATAGAGAGGTTGTTCTTGAACCAAAATAAAACTGATCAATTTAGCGTAAATGTTCTATTGGCCTACTTTTTTTATGGTTATACAATTGGAAACTAACTACTCATAGAATTAACATTAAGTTAACTAATAACATAAAAGGAGAAGCAATTAATGTATAGGTTAGCATACAAGAAGACGAGTAGCTTTTTGTTTTTGTGTAAAAAGATTGATATTGTCCTTGGGTAACAGCCGTACAAATTGCATGCCTGCGGCAACTCAGTAGTTGAAGCTTCTCTCTTCTCTGCCATGCGCGTTGGGATAAGAGTTCCATTGCAGGCATTCAAGTCGTGCTACAGTAAAGTATAATATCTTTACACTATGTTTTATATATATGGTCACATGTGTATATAATATTTTCTTTCTTTGGCCGTGGAAAAGAGCAAGTGAATGACAGTGTGCGAGTCCCAATAATTGTATACCCGCTTTTTACCTGTCTCATACTTATCTCGAGCCCTGTGCTTGTTCCCCTAGTTGACTCAATCCAGTCTTTAAGCTTTTACGTGATGATACATAGCCTTCTTGTTGGTCACAAATAGTTACACTGATACACGGACAGAGAGAAGGTGAATAAGGTCGTTTCCAGGAATCGAAAATTCCAAATGCTTTAAATTCATCATCTCATTAACGTTATATACATATAATTGTTTTTCTTTTGATAAAAGGATAATTTTAATAATACATAATAGTCAATTAACTATACATTTTAAAATAATTTATTTGATGAATTTACTAGTTAATTCTTAAATTCTTAAAAGAATTTAAACTCAATATCCTCCATTTATTACCTTTCCAACCCCTAAATACACATATATTTATTATTATCTCCCTTAAATTAGTAGTAGAAATATGTGACAATGATTGTATTTGCTCTCTCGTCTTTGTAATATGTTGGCAAAAATCCTGTTCATGATCTTGATTGATTTTTTACGGAAAAAGATGTACTTAAAGTTGAGAGTCAAGAGCTATGTGCTCTCTTGGGTTTACATGTCTTCTTAGATGACAAATTATCATATAAAAGCATACACATCTGTATATGTAGGCCGTAAAAATGCGGTGCTTGCTATATAAAGTAGATTTTAATATGCAAGATTATAAGTAATATAATCTAGGGCAGGTACCAGAGAACACGAGTCCCAAAGTTCACTAACTCTCTTGTAGGTTCATTAAGCAATAAGTTCTTACATTATACGTTATCATCAACTTCCACTTTTAGGAAACGCAGAAAGTACAGGGAGAAAAAACAAAGAAAAGGAAAAGTGGGTAATCTAATGCTCTTGAGTGGTGACTAAAAGTTGTTGTCGTCACCGGAACTGCCACGCTTTGTATACGTTTTTTTCGTAGAGAACAGCATAAGGAAATGAAAGAGGAATAGAATTATAAGCAAAGCAGCTGTGAAAGCATATGAAGAAAAGAAAAAAGCTTGTAAGTCATTGTCAGGGCAATAAATAGAGGGAGGGTGATGTTTGATTTTAACAAGGAAGCATGTGAAGTGCGAGAAGTCAAAAATATATGCAGAAAAGATTTGGTCGCTTACATGCCAGCTAACCGAATAGTTCACATTCCTTCCAGAACACTGTTGGTATAGTTTGTCTTTTGTTGTGAGTGTAGGATAAGAGTCTGACGAGCTGATGAGGAAATCCAACATGCTCTGGGGAACTGGGAGAAGCTGAAACGTAGCTAAGCTCGCAAGTTGTCTTGTATGTGGCCCAACGTTCCTCGTTTTACCTTGAAAGTTTGTTGAAGTGGGACACCTTCTGAATCGGGGTTCGGTGGTCTGATTCTCGATTCGATCAGCTCCATGTTTTTATCAACTAGAAAATGAAAATGAGTAGAAACCTTCAGCTCCTTAAAATGTGGAAGAAGACGATTAAAATTAACCTTCAGTTCTCATTGATTACCTGAATATTTGCGGTTAAATTTTCTATTTATTTTTTAAGTTCAAGGCTTGAAAATGTTCTTATTGAAGGTGAAGGGTTTTGATGTATTCTTTTAGTTCTCTTCGTTTAAGTTCTACTTTCAGGTAGAGTATTGAGTGAGGCGTGTTTTGTTCATCTTCTTTATCTAAATAAGCAGCTCAAACTAGCATGTTTTTTGTTGATGGGTTGCTGTTTTCTGTCATATAATTGTGATTTTTGACTGTAATCAAGGTTGCATGGAAAAAGACAAGGGAAAACGCAAAATGAAAAAGCAAGTGTTACCACCAAAAATGTCAAAAAAAAGTCATGAAAAATGTTAAATACAATATAAACAATCCATACATTTCTTAAATCTGATTAATAACTTGATTAACAACAACTAAAAATAAATATAAACGTTCATAATAATTGGATGTGAGTATAAAAACTAAGAAATACATGTTAAAAGAATGACTATTATAATTAAGTTAAAACGAAAAAGTATATTATGAGCCCCATTAATATTAAGTGCAAACTAGTATTAAACTTTGTGTTTTTCACTATTTTTATTTTACAAATAATTTATATTTCATTTAAAGTAATACAATATAATTAAATAATATTTTATTGTATCTACTTTATTTCATTTTATTTATAATAGTTTATTAATATTATTTAAAAAATTTAAAAATTAGCAAGTATAATGTTCTACGGATATAATGAAAAGAGAAACAATCCAAGGTAAGTAATTATATTTATATAGAAAGTTGAAATAATTGAATATAATTAGATTTAAAAAAATTATATATTGTGAATACAAAATATCTTTATATTAATCTTAATACTAATAAAATATCAAAATTAATTATTTATATATTCATATTTGAATACAATTTTTAAGTTCAGACAAAACTAACAAATCTTAAATAAAAGTCTTTATGTTTTGAAATGTTTAGTATCATGAATGTTTTATAAGTTAAAATTATCTTATTTTAAATTTTTTATTAGCTTCTTTGATAATATCTCTCTAAATAAATCATAAGAAACTAAATTAATATTAATTATTTT
The DNA here is from genome assembly GCA_027563515.1 of Erythroxylum platyclados. NCBI lineage: Eukaryota > Viridiplantae > Streptophyta > Magnoliopsida > Malpighiales > Erythroxylaceae > Erythroxylum > Erythroxylum platyclados. The sequence goes on along the minus strand of JAOQMM010000173.1, from coordinate 6,187,790 downwards.
TAAAAATATTTAATCAATAAACATATAAAATTATCAGTAATTTTTTAATAATAAACATGACGGACAAAAAATATTTTAAAAAAATCTATACCTTTCATTTTTATACATGAAAATATAAAACCTAAAACTTTTTCCAGTTGTAAGATACAAAAATGTTTATAAATTTCAGAAAAGAAATTCACGTATCATTACAAAATTGTTATGTATAATTAATAATTACAATATACAACTTTGATAACATGTGAAAAGTTTTAAAACATTTTGTTATAAATTTAAAAGACCTACTTAAAGAAGTTAAATATATTTCTTAGAATATATAAATAAAGATAATATAACAATCATTGGATTTCTTACAAAATAGAGATTATTTTTAATTATTATAATAAAAATTTAATATATTACATGTTTAAAATTAAATTTATTTTTTATATATAATACATATACATGGAGAATAATTAAAATAAATTTATCGCGAGGACAAAGAGAGTGACATTCACATTACAAATTGTGGTGAATACATATAGAGATAACATCCATGGAACTTAAAAGCGTCATATGTTTCATAATGAATGCAATGGAAAGAAAATTAGTGGGGAAGATTGGTGAAACATAAAAAACTCCCCAATTCAAAGATTTTGTGCGATCATACGTTACTGATTCTCAAACATTTTGCCTTGTCAATCATGACATTGCCCATTAAATTCTGGCTAGTTGCTACAAAGCAGGGCGCGCATGTGCATTTGAAGGGGACAGTGTACGAAGGGGCCTTCCCTTCGCTTGTCATATTAAGATAGATTTTAGATGTCTAGAAAATCACTAAAACTTCTGCTCCGTAAGCATCTATTCGCAACAAGACAAAATATCACCCTCAGAAAACCCTAGTTTATCAACTTGCCAACTTATCTGGGAAGCACTCTAGCCTGGAACCATAACTACTGATACCCAGATAAGATCCAGTTAAGATCTCATTGTAAACCAATACTGAGCTCACTTATTTCGACATTAGATTCCAAAGGAACGATTGGAATTGGATCTTATATTTAATTATAAGAAAAAGAACCAACCCTTTCGTGGAAAATCTTCCACGAAACTGTTCATCTTACAAAAATTTCAACCGATCTATAATTCATCACGACTCATCAAGCGACGTATATGCCTGTTGCTCACAAGAGAGTCAAGTTAGCTTTCGATAGTGATGTGAAGCCAAAAAGATGAACGAGGACCACTATTTCCTTTTCACTTTTGTGCCTAATTTTAATTAATGACCCTATAGTGGTGGCCTATCTAGGTATAGTTCGAGTGTGGGGTTTGAGTAACTGTAGAATCAATTGTTGAATCATTTACTCACTTCCTTCATTTATAACTAATAACTCTATCCCTAGTCAACTCATCAGGGATCCTTAAATAATGTCCATATGAAGTGAGCCCGTGACCATTCTAAAACTTTTAAGATAAAAAGATGCTTTTTCATCAAGTTGAATATAGCTTCTTATCTGTATCCTTTGAACTGCCCATTTCTCCACTTCTTTTGGATCTAAGTCGTATGTGAAATCCTTTATTTGAAACCCCTTTGGACTGGAATCTTAGACCTTTGATTATGGTGGAGTCTAATAAATCTATAAGCTAATGGTACCACCTTCTGTAGGGTAAGCGCTGTAGGTTAAAATTTGGTATATAAACAACTTGTTAATAATAGCATCGAGTCGATTATCAATAACTATGAGAACGTGAATATGAGATAGATATAACATGCAGGTTCTGTAAAAGCAAGGACCGTTCAACAGCTAAGGAACCATACAAGTCTAATCAAAGAATTGTTAGTTTCTGCAGAAAAAAAGAAAGAAGAAGAATTGATACGAGAAAGGGTATACGGGAATTCTAGCAATGAGAAAAAGGGTCAATATTTATGCTAATGAATCATAATTGAAGAAGCGCGTCTTTATTCTTTCTGAACGGCTCATGATGGAGTCTGCTAATAAATAAAATCGAGTTTTGTCAAAGAGTGGGTTTTCCTTACAGGTTCAGGGTGTATTAGCTTTTGACCCCAGAAGTATATTCGCAACCATTGACTTGTCCATTGGTTTACGTATGATTCACAAGTCTTTGCGGTAGAGCAACTTCATATTCAGGGTGACGCGCGATCAATTCAAAGCTTGTAGACACTCGTCTATAATATGTCTTTTGTGCAAGGATCGGAACAAATAGTCAGCAGAATTAAAATTAATGGTAGACACTTCGTCTAAAGATTTTATAGGGTGCTTGAAGCTGATGACTTGCGCATCTCAACAAACGCTCAACTATTTCTGATCTCCGAGCTCTTGGGTAAGTTAACATGTCCTCAACAATTACTTAAGGAAATTCTTGGAACTCTAGGGGCAAGTGTCCCTTTCCTTTTTTTATCATATTTGAGTATTTGAAATGTTACCATATTTTGATTAAAGGTCACTTCAAGAAAGCCATCTTACGTGTTCTTTCAAGAAGCCATTTTCATGGATACCTCGGCATGACCTAGCTAGCTATCACAGCTTTGCCTTTATTAGAATTAAGAAAGAGTTACTCATTTCATTCTGTTTTAAACATTAATTTTCGTTTTTTCCCATTAAAAATAAAATTATTTATTAATATCTTATAATACATAAAATTTATTAATAATAGATGTTGTATCACTCATAAAGTAAGATTTCAAATAGGTTTTATATTACTGTATCATACCATCGCTGGCATGGGATCGTAATCCCAGTCCCCATACTCATAGACAACCTATAGCTGATGGTTTAGGGCCATTGACTTGTCCATCTTTGTGCCTAGGTCACTTAACAACACCATTATGAAGTAATTATAGTACTTAAAGACAACTACATGCATAAATTTAAACCAATTAAGCTTTCTGGGAGACTAATTATAGTTGACTTGATCATCTCCATATCCAATTAGCTTGACAAAGATAATATGTAGAGAAAAGGATGTGTTCAGAATCTTCAGATTGAGAGCAATTAGGCTTTTCATTTGGATTTTTATTGTGGTGGAATTCATTATCTCTTTTAATCTATTTATTAAATTAGATTTATGCTAACAGGCAACATTTCAAATATTCAATAAATTGACGATCTTAACGTTTATCAAATCTTTAACCCCATGGCAATTATACAAATATCATAACATTTATATTTAGTGTAAACAAAGTGACTACGAATTTAAATCTAAGGAAAAGGATGCATTAATCTTTACTTCCTCCAGTTTTTATTGGTCAATTAAAGGTTGAGGCTAAACCTTTTCAGAAAATGGTGTTTACATGGATTTCTAAGTTCAAATTTATTGGTATTAAGTTGCTTAGTAACAAGACAATATATCTTCAAGTTCGATAATTTTATTTGACTGGTGTACTCAAAACTATATATTCCTTTTTCTTCTAAGAGTAATAAGACGAACCAAATGATAGACAAGTAATTATAAAAGATATCTAGAAAGGCAAATACACTACATTCACATTGAGCATAAGATATATGTATAGAGTTTATAAGAGTTTACAAAACTATAGGATTAATATAGATAATGTCTATTAAATTGTACGATAATATATATATTGTCGGATAACTATCAAGCTAGATAAACAATACATAACAAACCAAATGATAATGATTACAATAGATACGGATTCTAGTTATCCTTATCACCCTTCCACAAGTTGAACTGGTCTTGGTAAGATAGTCAGCTTGTTCTTTACATGATGAAAATGATTGGTTTAGTTAAAACATCGGTCAGTTGATTGGTAGTTGTCATATAACTCACTTGAAGTTCTTTGTTAGCAACTTTATCCCGCACATAATGAAATTCAATTTTCAAATGTTTATACCGTGTATGAAAAATAGGTGTAGTAGTGAGATAAATAGCACTTAAGTTATCACACCATAAAATAAGAGAGGATGTTAAAGGAATACCAATTTCTTGCATAACTGATTGTAACGCTGTTACAATAGTAGCAATAACATGATACTCAACTTCGGTAGATGATTTGGCCACTGTTCTTTGTTTCCTTGATCCCCATGATATTAAATTGTTACCAATATAAATAGCAAAGTCTGTGGTACTGTTATGATCATCAACACTCAAGACACCGACCTAAGGGTCTATTCATTGGACCCAAGCTATTAGTAATAACCTGAACGAAATCATCCTCTATGACAGGACTGTTAAGTACTGCCAACTGATCAAACATTCCCTTTGCTCATTAAGTATATTGAGCAATAGATTCACTATGTTCCTTTATTAGCTTAAAGAATTTTGCTTCGATTGTTCGTACCTATGCCTTAAAACCCAAAGCATAAGTATTGGCTAATTTTTGTCATGCTGCATAGGAGATGGAAACACCAATAACTTGAGGAATAAAGCTCTCGGTGATAAAGCCAATGATCTAACTAAGAACTAATTAATCCTGTTTATACCAGTCAAGATAAGCTGAATTTGATTGATCATTAATTTGTTGAGGGGTACCGTACAGGTGCCATCAACATATTTTGTTAAATTATAACTATGTAAAAGAGGTAGAACTTATGCTTTTCAAACGAGATGATTGGTAGAATTTAATTTGATAGACAGTTGATGTATGATGTTTGGAAGAGCTGAAATATGAAAAGTAGAAGATGAAGAAAAAGAAGAAGAAGGCGCAAGAGTTGAGTTCCCTTGGTGGACATTGTAGCTTCTTAGGTTGTTTGACCATAAAGCATAAGATACATATATAGAGTTTACAAGAGTTTGCAAAACTGTAGGATAAGTGTAGATAATATCTATCTAAACTGAAAGATAAGTCTGGATAATAACTATCTTGTAGGATAGGTATTAAGCTAGATAAACAATATGTAACCAACCAAATAATAATGGTTACAATAGATATAGACTCTAGATATCCTTATCAGTAATACCGTATTCATGAACCATTATGGAATGCTAATAACAGACTTTAAGTAAAGAGTAGAGGCAATATCGTCTTTATAATTGTTGGTCACTAAAAAATACAAGACAACACTAAATTGTATTTATTTAGTTTTTATTTAAAATTATTTAATAATTCGGTCATTATTTATTATGATAAATTCATATAAAATAATTATAGAATAAACATAAGAATAATAAAAGATAGTAAAGAAAGTGAAAATTTTTAATTTATAGTAGTTTGACCAAATAATTTTTGGTTTATGTTTATCTCAAATTTTATTTAAGAATTCAATATCTTCTTTTTCCAATAAGTGAATAATAATCTTTTATATAGTATCTTCTTTGTTAAGGGTGAAGAAGAATTCTCATAATTGTCTTACTTTGTTATAAGTAAAGAAAAACTTTTGCAATCGTCTTCATGTATTTGATTCTTCCTTGTTCTTGGTTCCACTTGAATTGTATATGTGTTTCACTTTGCTCATTTCTTCATCCATTGATTGCTCAATTGATTCAACTAACTCTTTTGCTTACTTTTGTAACATCCCTAAACATACCCTAATCGGAATTAGCATGATTAAATGTGAAATTAGATGATTAAAATTGAGTAAATTCGAAATTGAGCAAAATTGAGATTAAAATGAGTTGTTATGATAGAAAAGTCATAACTTTCGCTATAGACCTCCAATTAATGCAAGTCTTATATCGAATCGAAGCTAAGGGAATTCTCTATGTTTTTCGTGCCTTAGGGAAATGCAATTCAGACCCAAAGGATCCCGGAAAATTGCTACAAGCCGACAGGATCAATTGGATGAGGTTAGTAAAGCTTAATCGGTAATT
>JAOQMM010000173.1:6127390-6144949 GCA_027563515.1 Erythroxylum platyclados | reverse complement strand
CTTCTGGATATATATAGAAGCCATCCAGAAGATGGCTGCTCATCTGAGTCAACAACCTTATAAGTGGAGCCATAGTCTTCATAATAATCAAGCAGGTGTCCCAAAATTCATTATCTAGAATAATAGTACAAATTTCTTTTCCTTTCACATTCTTTGATAACTTAGGACTTGAAAAATATTTACTTATCACTAAATTTTCCAGTAATTGTTTATGTTCATAAAGATGTTTCAAAGTGATAAATGTAGTTGCGAACCTAATAGCAGTAGGAAGCACAATCTCAACCTAATCTTCTTGCTATCTTAATCAAGATAAAAATGTAATATGATTATACAAAAAAAATGTGATCTTAGATGCACGTAAAGCACGACTAAAAATATGGCTCATACCATTAATATTTTTTAAAATGAGATTTATACAATAAGCAATATATAGAGACCAATAAATATGCTTATACTTTGATTGTAACAAGTATCTAGCTGATACATAATTAGATGCATTATCTATAACGAAATACGCAACATTCTTTAGTCCAACTCACTTGACAATTTCAAAAAATAAATCAAATAAATTGTGAGAACTTTTTACCATATTAGAAGCATCAACAGACTTGATAGAAGTTGTTCCAATATTACAACAAACCAAAAAATTAATCAAAGTTATTTGTCTTTGATTAGTCCACCCATCTGCCATAATATTATCATGTTGATCCTCAATTAGACTCATTTGTATCCATAATCAACTGACATTCTTTTTTTAAATCTTGAAGCAAAGACACACAAATCACCTAATAAGAAGGTACATTAAATTTAGGACCTATCATTGTTGTAGCATCTATTGTTTCTTGAAAATAATGTGAATTTAAAGCATTTAAAGGAATACATAAATGATAGAATCATCTAGCCATACTTGTTTAAATCGTAAAACAACATCCTTATTAAAAAAAATTAAACTAGGTTGAGAACCAAATGTAATTCTTGGAGGAAAATATGAATCTATGTCAATAGTAGTTTTCCTTTTTCTTTATCTAATACTTGTTGTGCTCTATCATCTCTAAAAGATATATCATGAGGCTTGTTAGTTTCCTTTTTCTTTTTTACTTGTTGCTGTAAATAATTCCCAATCCTCTCACATATATCAAATAGTACCTTTTTGCAAGAAGTATTATTACCCTTAACACTACCAAGATGCTCATTCATTATATAAATTTCTTTCTCTTCAAATATTTTACCATGAAATATACAATTATATTAAATATTCCCATTAAATGCTTGAGAAGAAAAAAAAATCTATACTGAATCAGACTTACCATGAGTAAAGGATATTAAGTTCATCGAATCTTTTTCTAATCATTCCATATTTTTCATTATAATTTCAACCTAAAAATACGAAAAAAATAATTTTATAAGTTTTGTACACAACTATAAGATCTGGAAATTCTATGAAAGCAACAGACGTTGAAAAAAAATTTACTATTAAATACAGTATATTTGACAAACTAGTCTAGTTACATTCGAATTGGCAATAGAAAACTTAAAAAATACAAATATACAAGTTAGTGGACGAAAAGCTTTTATTTATTATATATCCTATTTTTTAAAAGAGTTCGAAAAAATAGATGCATTATTTTCATCAATTAACACACTTGATATAGTTATTTTAGGAAGTCAAAATAATAATTGAAAGCATTTGGAAGAATAATCACTTATATAACTACTAAATACAAAGAAATATTAACTTTAGTACTTTAATGTTTACAGTTTACATGTTTATTCTTAGTTATAATTTTTCAATTATCAAGTTGCAATAATGAGAAACAAGATAAGAATAAAGATAAAAAATAAGCTGATCGGGTCCAAGTTAATTAATAAGTCGTAACTTATAGGTCACAATATTAAACAATAACTGAATCCTTAAGGAATACCTAAATAAGTCATCTAACCCAATACAAATCTCATGAGAACAATTAATAAATTAATAATTAAATAATCATATGTTGGGTAATAGCCAAATGGGTTTTCTCCACTACTGGGTCGAGTAGGTAACCGAGTATCTGCATACTGGGTAACTAGGTATCTGCTTGTTGGGTAATAAGGTATTTGCATGGAGTTATTAACACCAAATTGTCCCTCGGAATCTTTATGGAATGTTAGGAAACGAAGGAGAAAAGCAAACTCTGTGTTTCCTAGTTTTACAAAAGCTAAAACTTCTATACACATTAGCTAAAGGTTGACGAAGCTAACACCATAGCAACATCTTTTAGAATGAATATGAACATAAATTAAAGGATTCAAGAAGATAATCAAACCTGTTCCCAATTATTCTCCAGCATACTTGTTGTTTTTGTACCTAAAAAATTCAATTGAAAATCATAACCTAGTTAACTGTTTTGGAACAGATTCATAAATCATAAATCACATCATAGTAATATAATGAACCAAAGACTGAAAGAAGAAAGATGAAAAAGGATAAGAATGAAGGTCTATAAATAGAAATAACCTAATCCTTGTTTCAACGAAAGTTTGAAGTGAAAACAACAGTACCTTTAATCTGCTAATCCTTTCGTCTTCTATATTTGTTATTGAAGAGGTTGAACAAAAATACAAAACTAAAGAGTTATTGAAGAGGATGAGTTTGATTGGAGATGGAAACATTTCTAAGATTGAACAGAACTATAAATTAATGAAAGATGAAGTTTGGTCGGATATAAACTTTGGAAAACCAAAAATCAAAGAAGGTGAAGAAGATAAGGTTACGGGTTTTTCTCAGCTATGATTAAGGGAAAATTGGCCGGTTAAGTAAAAAATGGTTGGATTTAGTTATAACGTTTATAACTATGAACTGAATTGGAAAACTAGCATTCCATACTATTTTCAATTGAACCTACCAGTCTGGTTTAGTTTTAAAATCCTTGGTTTTCATTATGTAACATTATAGATGGTACAATACGAAATTGTTTTAAAGATTGTAACTAGAGCTTTTAATGAAAGTTGGTGGTAGAAAAGATGGGTGTTATAAAATCAAAACTATAGAAATATTATTGATAATTTTTAAAAAAAATTAAAGATATGTTAATAATATGTCAAATTGCTAGAGGTCTAATGAATTTAACTTTTATTTTAAATATTGAAAATAAAAAAAATCTTCATTGGATAGAATATTGGAAAGTACTTTCTTTTGATATAGGATGAATTTATTAAAATTCATTTTAGTCTTCATCTATGCAAAACTCCTATTTGCCCTTGATTGTTGGTGCCATTCATGTAAGCATAACTTATTTGTAAAGCATTCTTCATTGCATCCTTCAAAAGTGGTGGGTTGGACAACCTAGAAAAATAAATATTATTCATAGAATAGAATAAATGTCACTCTTATTCCGTTCCATAGTTGAGAGTCACATATAACATATTTATTGTCACATGCATAGACAAAATTATTCTACTTGTTCAAAAACAAGAAAGCCTCTCATCAGTTCTCATTGTATCATCAGCTAATCGATACTTTCTGTCCACCTAAAGAATTTTATGTCACAACTTTAGCATACCCTACCCAACTGACTATTGCCATTGAGTTAGCACTTCTTCTAAATGATGTGTGCCTATTTTATGCAGACCTAAAGATATGAACTAGTTATAGTTTTGAACATTACTTGATCCTCTAGAACAGTTTTTTTTTTTTTTGAAAGGAGGTAAAAATATTTTTATGACATAAAACAGCTGCAAAGTATATCGTATTACTGAACAACTGAAACTTGGTATGCACATTATGTCATTATTAAATTTCTTTAAAATTGAAATCAGTGTTTTAAATTACAAACTACAACTATAATTATGATCATAGCATTTTATTAAGGCATCAATAATCCGAAATTTAAAACTGAGAAAACATAAATGATTAATGCAATCAGTCAGGTGTCATTTTCACTACCCTCCTGCTGAAGTGCGTACGTAATGCAACCAACAACATTTATTTTTCTGCATAATTCAGTAGTTAATAAGAAGCTTTACTGAAGTTAGTTCTCTATATGTTGAATTTAATGCCTTGGTTCATTATGTTGGTCCCCTCGCCTTTATAATGGTGACAGAATAGCCACAAATCAAACTGATAGCAGTGAATCAATTATAGTGTCGCAGTAAGTATTTAATTGTTGAATCGTTTCTTTGTGTTTTCTTTTTCCGCAAACTTTTAAGCACACCTTCATCTATGTTCTATACAAAGCAAATAATCTTTAAAAGTAACATTAAATGAGATTGTATAGCCAATTTAAACATGATGTTTTTATCAACTTTTACTTATTTAGGAAGAAAGGATAAATCATGTTATCCTCACTTGTTTTTTACGTCAACCCAAGAATTAATTTAATCTACTTCATCTTCATACAGTGACTTGAAAACGTAATTTTAGATGATGAATTGTTAGACCAAACTTCAAATTCAATAATTAAGTTATTGTCGATGATCTTTCTTTAGCACAAGTGTAAGGTTTCATTCTTTCATTCATTTGTTCGTTTGTTTTAATATATCACTATTACTTAAGCTAGAAAAGATTGTCACAAACTACCAAGTGGCTCTTCAAGACAGAACCAACATTTCTCTGATAAAGCTTTGGCAAATGAAAGATGATGAAGCCGAGCAAAATCTTGATAGACTAGGGAGAAAATTAAATTTAAGTTGTGCATAATAAGGATAGAACAAACTTAAAAATTAGCATTACTTAATAAATTTAAGAGTTAGCTTTATGATTCTCGTACCTCATCTTTGTTAATGGAAAAGCTGATACGATAATGACACTGAAAGGAACGTGGAATGGAATAGGGTCATTGTCGTGGGGCTGTAGTCTAGATCTAGGAGAGGAAAAGCAGTCTGTGTTTGTCGTAATATATGGACCGTACAATCCACCAACCCACATGCCTTTTCTCTCCATTATTTGCTCCTCGTGTCTTCTCGTGTCTCTCCTGCCATTGAAAGACCATCATCCTTCCATTCATCTTCCTCGGTATAAGATTCATACATCCTCCTCGATGTTTTTTTTTTTAAAAGATTGCTGGTTTAATACCATCGGCGTTTAAAAAAACGTTACATGAATCGAATTAGTTGCTTAGGCAAGCAAAGGAGATATCAAACATTTTATTTGATACTAACTTCTTTTAATCTTTTATATACTATAATATGCAATCAGTTTATGTATAATTTAGGTTAATTCAAAATTTTGTCCATTTTTGAGAAAACAATTAATGTAGATAGATAAAATAATAATCAAAGATGCCCTTCCAAATAAACGGGGTGGGGACGTAATATACTATTGTGTATAAAGATGAAAGATAGGAATAACTTCAACAAAATTATATTACAAAACACTATAGTTTTTTTTTTTAAGATAAATAATATTTTAACTTTTGTTAAAAATAACGAAAAAAACACACGTAATATAAATTTTACACATAAACTAAATATTAATAATTTAATATAGTTATAATAAATAATTATTTTAAATTAGATTTAATTCACGTTGAATTTAAAAATTGAGTTAAGTCATCATATCAACAATATTTAATTAATTCACATGTGATGTCATATGTTATTATTTAATGAATTAAGGACTAAGATAAGAGTATTTTAAAAAAACTATAAGAAAATTTATCAAAAATTTTAAATTTTAAACTTTTTGAAATTACTTTAACTGCATAAGAATCATATATCTTTTGTTTTATCATATGTATAAATTTGTAAAATACCCCCCCCCACACACACACACAACTACACACACATACATATATATATATATATATATAGATACAAATTTAACTTAACCCACTGATTACGTTGAAACATTACAACAACAATAACAATAATAACTTTCAATAAAAATCTACAGAGTTTACCTTAGAAGCATGGAAGTAGACATTTTCTAGTTTTAGAGGTCATACATCAGTGTCATTAAATTGAAATATAGAAGGAAAATTCTATAGAGACTTACTTATATTTTTTTATTAATTGAAATAAAGTGTACCTTATGTCAGGATTTATTATTAATTAATCAAATAATTATATTTGTAATTATTAAATTTATAGATAATTCATTCAAAATACATTATTTGGAAACCAGTATTTATTTTAGACTAAAATTTTCCATTATTCTTTGTCTATATGTAAGAACTGTCACTTATTAAGAGGAGCCCACGTAACCTAGTATAATGCAAAGTCAACAAAACAGGTACGTTTGTTTGCTTTTTAGAAAAAGTTATGAAACAGGCTAGAGAGGGCATTTTATGGTGTAATGCCTGGGTAAGGCTTGTGAAAGCTACAAGAAGGTACGGAGCCTTTAGATTTGCCGGATCTGGTGATGGTCCACGCGATGAATTGTAGCTGTCTTGTGGGGTCCACCAGCGAGAAATGCGTCGGTGCACGTGACGTCCATCATTGTCCCTGTGGAGCCCCAACTGTTTCCCTGCTCTATCATTAATTGGCATATTAACATAACCGTTACGCGCCATTCGTCGCCGTGAGCTGGTCGATGGCTCCTCCGTAGAGTTTTGAGAATTTTAAGTTTAGATCTCTTATTTCTATTTTATTTTATAAATATTTATTTATTAATACATAAATAAATATTTATAAAATAAAATAATAACGTAAAAATAAAAATAAAAATAGGTGATTTGTTCTGTTAAGTTTTAAGATCATACTTTCATTCGGATCTCAACTTTTGCCCTTTAAAGGAATATTTCACTAGTACACGTGGCAATTAGGTGACATAACGAGAAGATCTTTGTTGGATTCTTCGGATAGTGTTGCGCTCCACGTGGTGAGAGTTGGTGCCTTTTCACTTTGTACCGGTAGATCCCCTTTACCTTCTTCATTTTCTTTGTCAGTTTTGCCTTTTAGTTTATTAGAAATTCAATGAACTTAGTTACTATAACTGATTCTAATGCAGATAAAATAAAAAGTTGGTATACTTCTTTTATTATACATTTGAATTTTCATAAATCCATAAATGGGAAAATTCCTAATTTAAAAATATGTATACAAAATTAAGAGATATCAAGTTACATAATAGGCAGAGATATGAAAAAGACTAGGGATGACAAATGTGTATAAAACAATGTAATTTTTTTATATTTTATTTAAAAATAATAAAAACTCAGCTTGCTTGTGACTCGTTGGACTGACCTATTATTATCTCTAAAAAAGACAAAGCGACTCTAGCCATGAGTGGGGATGAGAACAAAAGTGGTAAGTGGGATCCAACATCATCATCTTTTTTGGCATGTGATTTGGGCAGGAAACGGGAAAGCAAAGGGGATAACAAGGGTAAATCCCTTTTCAAGATAATGATCAATTAGCACATGCAATGCGACTCCTAACCAATTCCTTAGATTAATATAGATATGTGCGTGACTTGTGTGTGGTGCCATGGATCCCTCATGAACATGGTCTGAATAAAAACTAGAGACCCACTCATTAGGACCATGCACATCGTGTTGCCTTGCTCATTCCTTGGTTTAGAAGGCAAACACTTACTCATCAAATTTGCTTACTTTTTTAGCTCATTATTATATGCATGACATGTTATTCGCACTTTGGGACCGAGGTGTTGGTTCTTTTTTCATTTTATGGTCACAATCTCGCAATGTCTCTACCTAGCTTCAAGCTTCTTTTTACTTTTCTTCTCTTTCAACAAACTCTTTATTAATTAAGGATAAAGTTACGTATTATTGAACTTTCTCAAACCTCGCGTATTAGTGAGATTATTACTGGATATTGTTGTTGATCTCTGTCAACAAACTCACTTTGTGAAGTGAATCCGATTCTCCACTTCTTTAACCCTTTTTTTGTTGTTGTTTAATTTTGCCAAGAGGGACTAGAAAACCAATTATTTTAATTGCAGTTCCAGCAGATACCCATTTTTGTATATAAAGAAGGATTACATTCACCAAAATTCCTAAATGATAAATTTTAGTGAATATAGTTTAAATTTAAAAACATTTATTAAATAAATGTCAATTTACTAAAATAATAAATGTTTATTTGTAAACTAATATCAATATATAAATACAAAATAATTAATTGTTTGCAAAATTTAATTATTTCCAATATATCTAATTTTTCTAACAAATAATTTATAAAAATTGGTGAAGTAATTTCTTTGATTTTAATAATTATTTATAACAATTATACATATATTACGTTTTCTAATATTATATTTAATCGAAAGGATATGATTCTTTATTTAAATTTTACTATTAAAAATGTATCCATGATTAAATGTTTGTATTTGATGTACAAACTCATAGTTTTAACAATATATATTTAATGATAACAAATTGAATTAATCTCATATTTATTTCTTTAAATTTTAATATGATTACATATACAAAGAATTTAATAAACAAACGAACATAACTATTTCACACATTAAAATTGACTCAAACTTTAAAATTAAAATATACTTTTATTATAAATTTAACACATAAAATAAAAGTAAAAAGATTAATATACATTAATTTTAATTTCAAACAAACTGTATATACTAATATATTTTTATTTTAGAGTTACGTAAAAACACTTTTACAATTATGATGTTTCATTAGTTTTATGTTTACTGTACATACCAATACATACATACATGTGGATAATACTTAAATAAATAGATTTGTTTATTTTTATACACATATTAAAAGAAATCAATATGATTTTATTGTATTTAAACTTTTTTATTTTATGTTCCACATCTAATAATATGTATATAATTATTATTAAACATATAAATATTTATTAATAAAAATTTTAAAAATAATTAATCTCTTTATTAATCATAATATATCAATATTTAAAAGAATATAAAAGTAACTTTTATCATAAAATATACATGTATGGTACATTATGACAACAATAACTATTTATTTTATTAAAAATTTAATGTATACTATATAATTAAAATATGATATGAAAATATTTTCATATGTATTTGTTTTATTAGTTCATTATGGCACTTAAGAGAGGAGCGAATTGAATATTTATAAAATTTAACAATTTTTCTAACCAATGTACTCAATTAACAACAATCAATATAAACAAGGATGGGAAATTTTTTAATATAAATTGATCAAACAATTGAGCAATAAATTAAAAAGGATAGGTGTTAGATCCCTAAATTATAATAGCGGAATCATATGGGCATTGGCGAGCTTTGACCAATGTTTGATACTCGTTACAACGAAACAAGGCAAAGATTTACAAGTAAGTAAGGAAAAGGGGCAGTGTTAGGCATTGGCATGCATTGGTGCACATTGGTGGAAATTTTCGATGAGATGTAAGATTCAAATGTGGGACTAAAAAAAGGCTTGAGATGGACATCGAGTGAAAGGTTAGCTGGATTACACGCATGACAGTGGCGTGCAAGAGTTCCAACGTAAATTTGCAAGTTAGATCAAGCTTGGTGCAAGTTTTGGTAGAGTTTCATACCTTTTACTAGTTGACTTGGCTAAGGCTGGATTCTTCATGGACTAAGGACTTAGTGTGTGCTCAAATGGATAGACCATAGTTAATGGAGTTGGCATTAGAAGCATTGGACCGAACCAGTGTGCTATGATAGGCTTTGACTTGGATGACTTATCATCAACGTATAGAGATTATGGGGAAATCTAGGATGTTGTGGATGATAAGATCATGAAGGATAAACATTAACTTTAAGAGATAAAGATTATGTGGAAGGATCATTTGAAGATAAAGGAGATTTTTGTGGATATGGATAGATCATTCCTAGGTAGATGTTATTTTTTATCTTGTTATTGTGATGTAGCTTAATCTTATTGGATAGAATCCTAATTGGATGGGATGTCATTCTATTGGTTAGTGCGATATAATCTAATAAGGATAACATATGATAAGAGGTGATCTTAGCTAGTAAAGTTCTATTAGGATTCTAACTTGGTCATCTAGAGGTGCTTACAAAAGGCTCATTTGAGCCTTGCTCTTCTCAAAAAGAGGGAGTGAGTGTGGGAGGCACTGAGATGTGAAAGAGCATTCTTTTGTATACTTTGATGAAAGTAACAAAGGTTGGCTAGTGGCCATATCTCTTTCTTGTTCTTATTGTTGTCCTGAATATTTAGTTCTTTCATAGTATTCTTGTAAGAGTGTGAGAGTTAAACATTGTGAGGGTCTTGAGGTGTTTAAGAATAAGATTGTTATTCGATGATCACATGTGAAGGTTGAATCTTACATAAACTGATCTAATTGAGATTATCATGCAAAGGGGTAGCTGTAACTTGAGGATAAGCTTAGTGCTTGAAGGAAAACCTTTGTAATAATAGGGAAGAAAGAGTGCAAATTGATTTATAGTGTTTTGGTAAACAATTATTGCTTAGGTCCACTCCCAAGACTCTTCTTGAAATTTTTGGTAAACAATTATTGCTTAGGTCCACTCCCAAGACTCTTCTTGAAATTTCACTATAATTCTTCTTTCAAGACGAACAACCTTTTATACAATCTTTCCCATAAATAGGAATTTTTCTTACATTCTTCTTCCAAGGTGAAGAGAAATCGTAATACCACTTGGATCACTCTCCAGTATAATATTCAACACCCCAACAAAGTATTTCCATTCAAAAATATCTCACTTATTCACTTGATAACTCCAAAATAGCTCACTGAAACAAATGTGACACAATGATGCTCAAATTATTAAAAAGATTTTTGAAATGTGTGTATACAACATCCAAAACCTTCTGGATGAAAAAATTAAAAAGAAAACACCTATTTATAATGTTTTGAGATCCAAAGTAGCTGTTGGAGTCAAGAATTAGTCGTTACAATTATTATATACAGTGCACTGATCGACCAATATGTATTTACGACACCAAATTCACTAGTTGTTAGAATATTGGTCAACCAATATGGCACATTGGTCGACCAACACATCAACCAATGTTGCTACAAACTCTCGATACATCAAATTTAGTAACTTTAACCTATACTAGTCGACCACTATCTTGGTCGACTAATCATTCCAAAAATATGATTTTAACAACTTCAAACGCTTAAAACCAATTTATTTAATCCAAATATGATTAAAACACTTCCCAAAATGTTCCCTAAAGATTATTTCAAAGAACAAGAGACTTTTATATTGAAATCTTGAAATTACACAAATGACACATAGACCCAGCTTTAATACTTCTTGATAAATGTAAAAACTTATGCAATAAATTAAGATGAAATGATTATGCCTGGTGAACCTTTTGGAACATCAAATTAATAAAGTGAGTGTACAAATAATAATGCAATATGTGAAATGACCTTGATGAGCCTTGATCTCCTTTGTTCTTGCTTCTATCTTCATTTCATCGATTACAAACTTTATCTTCGCTTTATCAATTTCATATACTATCTTCTTGAGTTTATGACTTTATTTTGTTTTATTATTGCTTTTCATCAAAATAATAAACACTTTAGTAGTAACTAAGTTTTATTATCGTTAAATCATCAATTGGAACCTCTTTTGGTTCAACAATCTTCCCTTTTTTGATGATGAAAAAATATTTGTGATATTAGAGAACAATAATGAAGTTTAAGCACACAAACTAATATCAAGATAATGATTAACTCCCCCTCCCCCTTAATTCATGTATAAATCATAATTCAATATCAAAAACAAAAGATAAAGAAATGTCCATGAAGATAACATAAGTTTACTTAAGCAAATCATATAAAACGCATGATGCAAGAAATATAAGGATGGCAAAACAATCACTGCCCCAATTCTAATATCACCAAAAATTTCTCTCTCTTTTTGGAATCATAAAAAAGAAATCCAAAAATAAACAATGTAAAGTTTCATGCATCAAGTTAACTTGGTTAAAAAGATGAATTTGATCAAGATTATCAAACTTTCTCATTATAGAGTGCTATTAAATATTTACAAAGTCAAAACAAAAGGTCAATTTTTATAGAGATATCCCTAATTGTGTATAATTTGAAAAATCTCTAATTTCGGTATGATGCCTAAGTTAAAAATTTCAATTAAAAACACCAGATGCAAGTTTTCACAAAATTAGTGGTTGAAATTGTAACAATTAAAACATAATTACATTATCCAACAATCAATTTCATAAAAGAATAGGTAATTTTGAAAGACCCAAAATTTCAAAAATAGAAGCATAAGGAAGTGCCTAAAATAACAAAATTAAGAAAAAAATTAAAGATTTATCAATATAATTGGAAGGTAAATAACCTTAACTCCTTTAACAATTTAACTATAGAGGCATCAATTTAACAAGTGAAATTTTAATTAAGATTGTTGTTTTTTAAGGAAAAGAGTTAATTGTATAGGATTTTAGAGGATATATAGATAAAAGATGAAAAAAAGAATAAAAATAAGGAGAAAGCTCTTAAATCATAAAGACTAGTTGACTATAAGGCTATACTGATCAACCAAAGTTTGTCTTGAATAGGATATGTGGAGCGGTTTTGAGCAGACGATGAGGAGGCTAAAATTTTGCTTCGAAGTCACTATATTGATCAACCATGGAGCTATATTGGTCAACTAGTGTGAGTAATTAAATAATCAGATCTTTGACCAAATAAAGACCAAACTCGCTGGAAAAAAAGAATGTCATATATTGGAAAATTGGTCGACCACCAAAGGACATTGATCAATCAATGAGACTATTTAGTAACCAGAAAACCAATAAACTCACTAGAAAGCACAAAAGAATGAATTTAAAGATATTAGTCGACCATACTAAGATATTGGTCAACTAGTTAACCAGATAGCTTAAGGAATTATCTTTAAAACTCAAATTAAAATAGCAAAACTTCAACAAACTAATATTAAAACACATATCAACCAACTAAATATCAATAACAAAGAATTTGATCATATAAAGGGCTTTATAAAAATTTTTCCATTAAACAAAAACTATTTTTCCTTTAATTCAGCAAGATGTATTGCTATTAAAAAGTTTAGAGAAATAGTAACATAATTGATGTAAATTCTAACTTAGAGGCATTATTTAACATATAGTCTCTAATTCTAGACACCAAGGTTCACACTTTAAAAATGCCTTACTTATAATTTAAACTCAAATAATTATCACCAAGGATTTATACTCAAATGAGATATAAACGCAAGTAATCACATTTTTCTAAATTATAAACTAATAATTACCACATATTGAACATTACTAATGAGAGATTTGAATGAAGATTCTTCTTGAATTCTCAATCCATTAGTGGCATCTCATCCCTCTCATCCTTCTCATCATGCTCACTTAGTTCAACAATTTGAGAAGTCTTGATGGTTAATTTTAGTAGTTAAATTCTCTATATCCTATAATAACATCTTTAATACTTCTTCGAGGCAAGAATTTTAGATTCATCAAGATAAAAATGTTAAATTTAATAGCTAATATCTCTACTTCTTACCATTTCTCCTTCAAATAATCCAATTAATGTGTTTTAGGAACATAAATAAGCTTAGTTCCTTGATTGTTTCATTCCTTATTCTTTTCAACCCACATTTTTAAAGGTTTGCTTAACATTCTTTGTTTAATAAAGAAAATTATATCAATGTGTCCAAACATACCACCAAAATGACATACCATGTTAAACGAGTAATGATGATGCATAAATTCATTGCTTGGAATTCTATGTGTATATACATAATGAGGAAGATATCTTTGGATATTAAATATGTTGAATTGTCTCCTAAGATGGTGAAAATTCCTACCATAATTATATGTATGGTGCCTACTGTGAGCGAAGTCGTAATGCATGCTTCTATATTAGTGTGGGTGGATTTTCATGTTATCATAAAAATGATACCTATTCTTTCCTAGAGAGAATTTAACTCTATACTTAGCTTGTGAGTCATATATGAAGGCATGATGTTTGCTATTAGGTTGAGCCTTAGTGGATGTGTTATATGCATGTGTACGCTTAGATGTAGATGCTCTATGTTCATTTGTCATCTTAAGATAATAGTTCTTCACTATACAAATATTTTCCCTTGACAAAAATAGTTTTAGTGTTAGAAGCATTCTCACAATTATATTCAATTTCATGCCTATCATTAGAATTCTTTTAGGCTTTTAACATGCTTTCTAGTTTTTTACTCCCTTTAGTAAACTTCCTTAAGGGAATCTATTTCCTTTTTCAATGTTTCATTTTCATGTCTTAATTTGTCTAAGTCACGATTGTCATTAATAATCAGATTTTTGGATACTTAAATATTATGTAATTCACTTGTCATCTTTTCATTCTCACTTATTTAAGCATCCAACTCTTTTTGAACTTCTTTAGCTTGGAAGACAATTTCTTCCTTTTCTTACCCGTGATTTCTAAACTTTCTATGAATTCATCATATGTCAAATCAACATCACCATCATCATTATAAGAATTAGGGTTAGATGTTACCTCATCATTGTATGTAATGGTAAATAACATATGATCTATCTCTTCTTTTAAATGCTCGCCTTCGAATTCACTTGTGTCATCTTAACTTGATGCTTTTATTGCTGTCTTCTTATCCTTCTTCTTTTTCTTCTTCTTATATTTTCTCTCATACTTTTTATTATCTTTGAGTTGAGGACATTGTGACTTTATATGGTCAGACTTTTTACTTTCAAAGCAATTAATATTAGAGGATTTATGCTTTAAATCATTTTTACTTCCTTAAAGTCCTTTCTTTTGGAGAATTTCTTTTTCATGAACTCCTTGAATTTTCTAGTAAGTCAATGTTTTCTTTTTCCCTTTCACTAATTGATGTCTCTTTCTCTTCACTTGAATTTTCTTTTAAGGATTTAAATGCTAAATATTTTTTCTTTGAAAGTATCATCTCTTCTTTTATCTCTGGAAGCCTCATTTCTTATATGAGGAGAGATCCACTAATTTCCTTTATTGGTAATGTTGTTAGATCCTTAACTTCTTATATAGCTGTCAGTTTAGCTTCCCACGACTTTAGCTTCAACAGTATTATAAGTCTTTCCAAGAAATTTGAGAGTAGTAATAATATCAATGAATCTAGTATATATGCTAGAGATGCTTTCATCATGTTTCATTTGAAACAATTTATATTGATGTGTTAGCATGCTTACTTTGCTCTCCTTAACTTGATTTGTGAACTTATAAGTAATTTCTAATATATGTTAAATGTAATAAACCATTTCACATATAGAGACCCTTTCATTTCTTTCTAAAGCACAAAATAAGATGTGTATGACCCTACTATTCAAGGATACTAATCTCTTATCTTGAGGTTTTCATTCTTTTTTTTAATTTAGGTACCTTTTTGTTATCTACAATTTTCATTGGAATAAAGGGACCACCAGAAACTATGTCTTATAAGTCCATGCTTTTGGTCATTAAAAAGAATCTCATCTTAGTTTTCTAATAAAGATAATTATTTCCATCAAAGAAAGGTGGTCTGCTAATGCTTTGTCCCTCTTGGTTGAATGATGATGATGTTGCTCCTAAATATGCAATTATGATCTTTTTCATAGGATTTCGTTAGAAATGCTAGCCTAATAGAATCATTAGTTGTTAAGCACTAAATATGAAAGATATAAGGATTCCAACTTCAATAAAGGATGAAAGAAAAATGATTAATTCATATAAATACCTCTTAAGAGGCTAAAATTGAGATATATTGATTGATAAGTTGCTCCACAATTAATAATGAAATAGAAATAGAGACAAACTTGTTGGATTCACAGAGTTACTCCACAACCATAATGATATGCACAAGAAACAAACACTAATTTGCTAGGTTGACATAGTTGCTCCATAAGAAATATAGAGGAAAAATGAGGATACGTGTGAGAGGGGAACATATCAAATAAGAGATGGAAGAAGGTAAAGTAGTTTTTCCTTAATTTTTTAATTAATCCTTTAAATTTTTAATAAATAGTTTTCTTATGCAGAATTTATATTCTACTTGTCATCTACGTGGAAAATGTGTTAGGAGATGTGGCTTGCCATATCAACATCATTAATAGAAAGTCTAATGGTAGACTATTTTTATAAAAAAATTAAAAGTTTGAGCATTTTGTTTTCACTATTTAAAGTTCAAAATACAATTATAAAATTCAATAAAGTTTGAGATTTTTTAGTAATTAACGCTCATAAAAAGAAGGAGATCATTGGTCAAGTGAGGTTACCCCATAGTTTTGATGATAACAAAACATATTACTATTAATATTTTTATACTTATTGTTATTAGAAATTTAACACATGAAAGATTAAGCTCAATGTAATGATAAAGTGAGTAAAGGAGATAATTTAATCAATTGAGTTGCCAAAGGATGAAGAAAATGCGAAAATTGGTGCTTATATTTAATTCAAGTGAATAACCAAGAATAAGGAGAAATCAAACATATTAAAACTTAAGCAAATCATTTTAATCCTTTTTGTAATATTATCTTGGACAATTTAATAAGTTAGGTTTAATCATTACATGATTATTTGTATATAGGACATAATGTCTAAATCCATTCATAATTAAAAGAAAATTTATTTTGATCCTTGAAGAAAACATCTTGATTTGTGAGAAAATTTTTGGAGAACTTTTGAAATAGTTTTGAATCAAGTTTTTGTCAAAAGAATGTGTCTAATCTTTGAAAGAACTTAAGAAGTTTTGAAAAAATTATTTCAAAAAGTTTGGTCAATCAATATAGTGATTTAGGTGACTAATATTATGGTTTTAGATTGATTGGAAGAGTGTCTTTTGTAAACATGCACCATGAGTTTGTAACCATATTGATCGAATAATATGGCATATGCTACTGCTACTAGTCATTGTAATGATCATTTTTTAACGACCATTTTAGGTTGTTTTGCATAAATAGGCCACATATGAGTCCTAAGAAGAAGATTAGGCATATTAGAGGGTTTTTAAAAGTTTTAAGAGGTTAGAGAGTGCAACAATGTATTATTCAACACATTTTGAGTATTTATTCATTGGTGTGAATAACATGAGTTTTGTGTAATTATTACAAGGGGATATTGCTTTTGATATACTTTGTAAGAGTTCCGTTTGATCTTAAATAAGACTTATAAAAAGATTATTCACTTATGGGAAAGCAAAATGATTGTAAGAATTCCTCTTTACTCATAGAAAAGAAGATATTGTATGGAAAGTTAATCTTCAACTATTAAAGGAAGAAGATAATGAATTTCTAAGTTGACTTTAAGGAGTGGATTTAGGCTAAGAGTTGTTTGGCCAAACTATTATAAATGAAATTTCTCTTTTTTTATACTCTCCTTTTAATTATTATTATGATTCCTTTGTGATTATCATATATCAATTTGTCATAATCATTTATAATAGGCAATTTATTCATTATTTACAAATAGGGCAATAGTGAACACATGTAATTTACCACCTTTTTGTAAATCATCCAATGACCAACAAAGTGAAATTGATTTCAAATGCTATCTTTACATATTTCAATAATTATTATAGTTATTTTCTACATTTATGCATCATGAGTAATATATTAGACTTTTCAATGTCAATCTTTTAAGTTTATGATATAATACTTTTAAACTTTTACATATTAAGATCGG
>JAOQMM010000173.1:6099162-6116396 GCA_027563515.1 Erythroxylum platyclados | reverse complement strand
GTCTTTCAATAGAATCCACAATGCGTAGTCTCATGACAAAGTTTCGCAGCCATATCCCGTGGTTGGATGCCTCATAACACGCTATAAACTCTGCTGCCATGGTGGAAGAAGCTATGAGTGTCTACTTAGCACTCTTCCAGGACATGGCTCCTCTAGCAAGCAGGTAGATATAACCTGAAGTGGATCTCCTACTATCTTGGCATCTAGCAAAATCGAAATCAGAATAATCAATGATCTCCAGCTTATCCGATTTTCTGTATGTGAGCATATAATCTTTCGTTCTCTACAAGTAACGCATGACCCATTTGGCTGCTTTCCAGTGATCCAATCCCAGGTTACTTAAATAACTCCCTATCATTCCACTAATGTACGCAATATCTGGACGCGTACAAACCTAAGCATACATTAGACTCTCTACAGTCGAAGCATAAGAAATCTTCTGCATTTCCTTAACTTCAAAGTCATTCTTAGGGCATTGACTTAAACTAAACTTATCTCCCTTAAACATAGGGGTATCACCTGGTTTACAATTCTGCATGTCAAACCTTTTAAGTACCTTATCGATATAACTCTTTTGTGATAATCTAAGAATACCTCAAAAGCGTTCCCGATGTATCTGAATCCCCAAAACAAAAGTGGCGTCACCAAAATTTTTCATTTCAAATTTCTTTGGCAGAATTCTCTTGGTTTCGTGTAATAAGCCTATATCATTAATGGCAAGCAAAATGTCATCGACATATAAAATTAAAAAAATGTTTTTACTCCCACTGAACTTATGGTATATGCAATCATCAATCAAGTTCATCTCAAAACCAAACGAGATGACAACTTGGTGAAATTTGTAATACCATTGACGAGATGTTTGCTTGAGTCCATAGATGGATTTCTCCAATTTACAAATCGTTTGCTTTGCATCTCCTGACACAAATTTTTCTGGCTGCACCATATAAATCGTCTCATCAATGTCACCATTGAGAAACATTATCCTAACATCCATCTGATGTGACTCAAGATCAAAATGTGTCACTAATGCCATTATTATCCTGAAAGAGTCTTTCGAAGAAACCGAAGAGAAAGTCTCTTTATAATCAATGCCTTCTTTTTGTGTAAAGCCCTTTGCGACAAGACGAGTCTTATACCTTTCTACATTGCCTTTCGAATCCTTCTTGATATTAAATATCCATTTGCAACCAATAGGTTTCGCACCTTCAGGCAATGGTACAAGGTCCTAAGCATCATTATCCGACACGGACTTTATCTCTTCATTCATGGCATCAATCCACTTTTGAGAGTTAGAACTTTCCATGGCTTGAAGGAAATTGATTGGATCATCTTCCACCACACCAAAGTCAACTTTATGTTCTTGAAGAAATACAACATAATCATCTGGAATTGCACTTCTCCTCTCTCTAGTGGATCTCCTTAATGGCATAGATTCTTGAGGTTGTAGAGTTTGTTTTTCTATAACAAGTTATTGAACTTGGAGAGGAGTTTCCATGACATTATCTTGATCCTAAATTGCATTTTGAACAATGTCAGAAATGGAAACCTAACCCTGATCATTGTCAATAGCAATTAGAGGAATTTCAACATGTTCTTCTTCAAAGACAAAGTCCTTAATCCTTTCTCTCCCTGTAAACTCAACATCCTAAAAAAACTAGGCTTTTCCCATCTCAAAAATTGCTTTAGTAGTGGGATCATAAAACTTGTAACCTCTGGATCTTTCAGAATATCCAATAAAGTAACAGCTGGTAATCTTTGAGTCCACTTTCTTTTCATTTGGCCTATAAGGCCTTGCTTCAGCTGGACATCCCCAAATGTGCAAGTGCTTTAAACTAGGCTTCTTGCCCATCCAAAGCTCATAAGGGGTCTTATCAGCTGCTTTAGTTGGAACTCTGTTGAGTATATATGTTGCGGTCTTTAGCGCTTCTCCCCAGAGTGATTCTGGCAAGGTAAAATGACTAATCATACTCCTTACCATATCCTTAAGCGTTCTGTTTCGTGTTTCAGCAACATCATTTATGTTAGGCGAACCCGGCATAGTGTACTATAGGACGATACCGTATTCCTCTAGGAATTTAGCAAACGATCCTGGATGTTGTTCACTTGATCCGTCATATCTACCATAATACTCGCCACCATAGTCAGATTTGACAATTTTAATCTTTTTATTGAGTTGGTTCTTAACTTTAGCCTTAAAGTTTTTAAACACGTCCAAAGACTGTGATTTGTCATGGATGAGATAAAGGTAGCCATATCGTGAGAAGTCGTCTATGAACATTATAAAATACGGTTGACCATTCCAAGACACCATAGGGAATGGCCCACAAATATCTGTATGGATAAGTTTTAAGACGTCTGAAGCCCTATTGGCACCCAATCTTCTGACTTTTTTTGTTTCTCCTTAATGCAATTAACACAAGTATCAAAATCCATAAAATCAAGGGGATCGAGAATTCCTTTGGACACAAGTCTCTCAATTCTCCTTACGAAGATGTGATCTAATCTCTTGTGCCACAACGAGGTAAAATTCTCGTCGGTTAATTTGCGCTTTAAACTTCGTGCACCCATATGCAATGCTTCATTAAATGAAGCATTAGTGTCAAGCATATATAGATTATCGTAACCTGATAAAGAACCGACACTAACCAAATTTGAATTTTGAAGAGACTAAATATTCCATTTTCAAATGAACAACAATAACCAGATTTGTCCAAAGCAGAAATAGAAATCAAATTTCATCTAAAAGATAGTACAATGAAATTCTCAACTAAATCCAAATAAAATCCAGTTCTTAACAATAATCTAAAAGTCCCTATTACTTCGACTTCTATCGGCTTGCTGTCACCTACATAGATGTATCTTTCACCATCACTTGGTTTTCGGCAACTCAGTTACCCTGCATAGACACACTGACGTAAATTGTTGCAGCAGAATCTAACCACCATGTGTGTCTAGGTACCGAAGTCAAATTAACCTCAGAACAAACCAAAATAAGAAACATACCTTTCTTTACACATCATCTGTGATAATTGACACACTGCTTCTTTACATGACCTTCAGCTCCACAGAAGTAAAAACCATTTGGATTTTCTTCCTTTTGCTGCTTCTTTTATGTTGCCAGAACCGCAACTTCCTTAGTTTTCTTTCTTTTGTTCCTTTTGTCCTTAGATATTGTGGCTAAGTGAGCACTTTCTGTCTTATCATGCTTCAACCTTTCCTCTTCTTGGACACAATGTGAGATGAGCTTATTAAGAGACCATGTCTCCTTTGACGGTTATAGCTCACCTTAAATTAACTGTACTGTGCTGGAAGAGATATCAAAACTAGATGCACTAGTAAGTCTTCGGATAATTCCAACTTGAGTGCTTTCAATTTTGAAGCAATGTGAGACATTTCCATAATGTATTCTCTTATGTTTCCTTTTTTCTACATACCTCATTGAGATAACCTTTGCCAAAAATGTACTTGTTTCAACATTTCCATTTTTGGCAAATCTTTTCTCAAGATCCTCAAGGAAACCTTTAGCCGTAGTAATCTGATCGGACATAATGCCCTAAAAAGCTTCTAGAATGGCATGCTTTATGATCATCAAGCTCATACGATTCAACCTTTCCCACTTTTCCATCTCCCTCTTTTGATCAGAGGTATTCTCACCAATAAGTGGATCAGGGTGATCGACTCGTAAAGTAAGATCTAAGTTTATGACTCCGAGAACAATCAAAATGTTCTCCTTCCGTGACTTAAAATTGGTTTCATTAAGCATAGGAATTGAATTAATACTAGCAGAGATATTTGTAGCAAAACCAGGAACTAAATAAAGAACAAAACAAACAAAATTGAATACTCAAATATACATCACTATAATATGCAAAATTAATTATATATAGATAATGGTAGGGCCCCATCACAAGATACCTAGCACAACATTAATTTTTTGTCTTTGGACAGAAATACTAACTTGTAAGTGATACCTTGGTGTAGTGAACAAATACTAACAATAAGGCATGTTAAACAATAAACCTTTCTTTGGACCAATTTAATGTTCACTTTTTATGCCCAATAATTGTCACACATTTAACACCAAAAGTGTACATGCAATTCGGGCCAAATATTAACTTTCCTTAAGGTCAGTCAATATTCACATGAATAACATGCACACAAAATTTGTTAACATTCTAATTTAAATTAATTTTCACAAGAGAGGTTGCTTTGGCAAAATGTTGCTTCAATTAATTTAATTTCAAATGTTATATATTTCTTTAAAATTACCAAAATCTGAAATTAAAATACCTAAATTTTACATAAGTTGTATGAAAGCGTCATAGTTCCAATTTCTTAATGTTATGACACTGACAATCCTATCAGCTCAAATTAAAAATTGGGTCAAAATTTTATAAATGAAACCAGAAATTATAAATTTTGAAAACCAAAATTCATTCCTCATAATATTAATCCTTAACTTGCATACTAACAAGTATAAATTTAAAACTTGAAATTATTATAAATTAAACTACAAGAATTGAATATATACCTTCTATAAAAATATTCAAGTATTAATAATATTTGAACCACTTTTCGAAACAACCAACGGATCCAAAAAAGGTGGTTTGGTTCATTAAAAAAAAAACCTAATAGTTAATTGTAAGCCGCTACATGTGGAATAAAATCTCTGAAATAATTAACAATTCTAAAAAATTGTTGAATTTATTTTACTGTGAGATTTTCATCCGAAAATTGCATTCCGCTTTGTCCAATGATTAAATTGTAAAACCAAATAAAGTAGTTTCTGAGTTGTTATCAAATGGTCAAGGTATAAACAAAGTAACGTGGCTTTATGTTTTAGTAAAGGCGTTGGCAGTGGCTTTATGTCGTAGGTTTAACCGTACACAAAGCATTTAACAGGTGAATAAAAAAGAGATGCCGAATGTGTTCCTCGCTTCGTTATCCATCAACAACATCACCGCCCACCGTCAATGAAAATTTACCAGGTTAAAAAAAAATTACGATAGTTTGGCCCTTATTTTTCGTGGTAATCATGAAAGACAAATAATTAAAAATTTTCAATAATCTAACATGAAAAAAACTCTAATACCACTTGTCGGGTTTTAATTTCATTAAAGTCAGGATTCGTTTGCATCGAATCATTAAGAATTAAACAAAAGCAGAAGTATACCTAAATCTATTATAGAATCTACTATGGAATCTTACCATCTATCTTCCACATTAACACGTAGCCTTTTAAAAATTTTTCTTTTAGAAAGAATTGTGAATACATTTAAAATCTTAATCTAATTTTTAGTTTAGCCTATCATAAAATTAAAAATTATAAACCTAATTTCTACACATATAAATCCGACACTTGACATGGATACATAAAACCTAAAATACTATAACTATATTAGACCATTTTATTTAATTAGGCTCAACTTTATATGATAGCCTTTTTTGTTCACAATTATACACATATAAGTTTTGATTAAAAGTCCTTACAATAAATTCCTCGTTTTGCAATACTTGAAGAAAAGATAATAATTATATGCCACCTTTTTTTACATTATACAAAAAAGGCTAATATCCTTACCGTACAAGGTTGCCAGTTTGAGATATCTATCATCTACAGGCCACGTCAACTGACCACCACACTCAGAGCAGAGCTGTGTGAAGCGGCTCCACCAGCTCAATATTATTGATGGGGTGGTTAAGCAGGGCACATCTTGTTCATAGCAACAGCCCGAACGTGTTGGCGTTGTTATCGGATGAGGCAACAAAATTTGTGGGCAGAGTTGGATCAAAGTGAACAAAACAAGCTAGTCCCATCAACCACCACTTGCATTGCATTTATATTTTTAACCCAAAACCAGCCATTGTTAATGATCGCGACATCGGAACTAACCATGCAGTAGCAGACATTTGCTCTTCATTAACTCTCTCGTAGATGTAGGCTTGAAGCTTATTATTTCATTAACAATGAACAGAAAACTGTAAACAAACTTTGGACTTTCCTCTTTACGATTTACTGTGAACTTGAGCTTCAGAGCTAAACCTTTGATATGCTTATCACTCAGGAACCTCTGCTAGTTGAAATTAGTTGAGATCACTGAGAGTTCCTCCAAGTTGTGACTTTTATAGGCAGCTTCCTCTTCATTTTGACGGTAGGAAAGTACACGATCTCATCTTCCTCAGCTATCCACCTGAAAAGAAAAGAAAAAAAATTGCCAAGTTAGCTAATGTTCTTGAAGTTTTTATCTTGTGCAGGCTGCAATATTAACACCCATTCCCCGGAATGCATTCATCAGAATTTCCAATCATTAGGTTCAAAGACCATTATATCATAGAGCAATTACCAATAGCTAGTGACAAGATGGTGGAGGAAGATGGCGATTTCTAGTCTGGATAGTTCTAAACCGGGACACAGTCTCTGTCCACCGCCAAAAGGTGTAAAGCAATTGTTAACAACTGCTGCTCCTGTTTTCTGCAGAATGAAAATTTGATAATTTTACTTATGGGACAAAAAAATAGAAACTTGTAAGAGCTTCTTGATGGTGTATTGTACAGGAATGAATTTCATGAATCCTTTACTGGACACGTTAAGACAGAAGAACTTATTCTATGATCTTGAGAAGAAAAAGTTCCATCAAACTGTTACCTCCCATCTCCAAGGATCGAACTGATATGGGTTCTCATAGTATTCCTCGTTCATGTGAACCGACGTAAATGACGTCAAGACACACCATCCTTCTGGAATCAAATTCCCTGGTGATAGTTTCTGTTAACTTCAGGAATTCCTGATATGCCCATACATACCATTAAGAAAAAAAACAAATTTTACCTTTAATTTCCACGTCCTTGACAGCTTTTCTCCAAACAGCATTTATGATGTTTGCCAATCTTAGAGTTTCACTGATCACCTAGTGACAAAAATAAACAAATGACAATGAAAAGAAGAATCTGATACATGAACTGACAATTGAGATGGATGTCCTGTTCGTTATTTGCCATTTTATCTTCTCTTTCAAGAACTTAGACTTACATTTTGAGTAAATGTCAGGGACATGTAGTCGGTCCAACTATACTCGTCACAGGAACGAGTCTTTTGCCTCTTCAGTTCCATGTTCTCTTTCTATAGAATCAGATCAAACAATGTAATCACCACAAACCAAACAAACCATATATCCCATCAAGAATTGTGAAGAGAAGTCACTGACGATCTCAGTGATCGATTTCATAAATAGGGCAGAGCCGACAGGGACTTGCAATCATGCATTAACAGTTCATAACTCCACGATCATGATCAACTGTTCTGTGTTTAGCAGTATCACATCAACATTCATTTACTGAATAATCAAATTTACTTTTTAATAC
The DNA here is from genome assembly GCA_027563515.1 of Erythroxylum platyclados. NCBI lineage: Eukaryota > Viridiplantae > Streptophyta > Magnoliopsida > Malpighiales > Erythroxylaceae > Erythroxylum > Erythroxylum platyclados. The sequence continues at coordinate 6,109,031 of JAOQMM010000173.1, read as the reverse complement.
TACAAAAAGCTTTAACATTTGTTCAACATTGCTCAATGTAATTGTATCCCCTAATGAAGAAGCATTGTTAGTTTACATCGTTCCTATCTACAATTGAATGAAACATTAAGACATGTACAATTCATTAATGTCCAAAATTAAAAAAAAAATAAAGTTTTTGTCAACTTTTTTTATATTACCCATTTCTCAAATCCTTCTAAAAGGGGTACTGTTATGAAAAGCTATGATGGTCTTCTGTCTAACAGGCAGGGATTTAATATGGTTGTCCTGACCTGGCAACCATCCAATCTAAAATCGTACGGCAAAGAAGCATTCACAAAAAAGTAAACATATATATATATATATATATCCATATATGTATGGGTCCGTACCTTATCTCACGTGTGTCTAAAGAAATAGACTTAGAAAAAGTCAAAACACTTTACAATACGAAATGAAACAAAGCTCGTGGCCCACTTCACTTAAAGAGATCTGACTCTCTAGATTACAGATCCATCCCTACCAAAATATGAGATGACTAACATATTTTTTTATTATTAAGAATTATAATTTCATAGTTAAGTATTCTTTCTAGATTCTTTAACAACAATCTGTATTTTGATCGCATCAGGTCAAAAGGCTGAATAGGTATGGATATAATTTGATAGTCTATTTATAATGAAAAATATAGATGCCGACCCTTATCTGGCTTAAAGCGACGGGGCAGCCACTGAGGAACTTGACAGCTAGGGTCATGGCCGTTGGCATCGTCTCTTGCCCGGGAATCATCATCTCTATGATATTACCGGTGATGAAATCCAACGGTAGGGGATTCCTCTCGCTGGCTTCATCATTGTCCCGTAAAAGTGCGTCCACTGCGTCAATGACTGTGTTATTGCTTCCCTTGTCTTCCATTGTCCGTTTTCTTTCCTCCACAATCTTCTTCACCATCTTGAACATCTTCTGCTTAGCCTGCACGATCAGAATATCAAACAACTCAAACCATATATATATATTATTACATCGTGCATTAAACAAATAGGTTTTATATGTTACCTTCAGGGACTTGTACAACCTTGTTCCAGGGAGTTTGATCGGTAAACAGATTAACCCTTTAATAAACTCGTCGAATTCTGTCTTCAGAAATTCCAAATCTTCGCCTGGACCAATGCTTATCAGTACTTTAACCAGAACCTGAAACGTTATCTGCGCCAAAAACCCATAAAGCAAGAGCTTCATGCATTGTAGTTGATAATGAATATGTTGTTTACTGTTTAGAGCGTGGCAGAGACGAAAGCAACCTTTTTAACTTCATTTTGGACGTAAATGAGGTGATCATTCGTGTGTCGCCAGGAAGCCAATGTGTTCTCGACACTGTTCTCAATGTCTTTGGTGATTCTGGATTTGAGTTCTGGTGATTTCAAGAAGCGAGCTATTATTCCATGGATACGCCTATGTAAGTTCCCACTCATTTGGAGGATAGAGTGGTCTCCCATAAGTTCCCTGATGGATTTAGGATAAGCAGGGACAAAACTGTTGGCATGGTTTTGTAAGACAGCCTTGTTCACTTGAGGATCAGTGGACACTATGATGGGGGTTCCCAGGATGTTGGTTTTGAACACCTTTCCGTAACTGAATAAGAAAGTGACGGGAAATTAGAGAGATTTGTTTTGATAGATCGAAGGAAAGAGGCTATAATAGTTAGAAAGTGGAAAGGACATGGTCACTTCATTGAAAAGCTGGGAAGCAGATTGACAGATAATGGGCTGTGGTAGTGTGGTTACTGACTTCACAAGCTATCCCTATGCAAGCACCTATCTATTCTAAAGTCTAATTAATGTAGGCCAGGCTTCACCTTTATCATTTCGTGCAGTGCAGGATGTTGCAATTGTCACAAGTAAATTTACCTTGATACGAAAATAAGGCTTCTCCATCTCCTTTCTATAGGCTAATTGCAAAAGAAACTTTAGTCAAGTGATTATTTTCATTACCCTAATTGGATACTAAGAACCTACCCTTTCTATGAATGACTGCAGTCTAGTTAATTAGTACGTTGACATGGTGCAGTAATTAGAGCGTGTGATAAAGTTAGAGAAGCATTCATTGATCTAAAAAAGTAAGTTGTTAAGCGTCAATTACAATAATTATGCATTAATTTGTGTAACAACTCATGTATTCTTGTCATCTGGAGGGAAAAACATCTTAACCAGGTAACTGATATCTTCTTGTCTTGTATTTGATGAAATCAAGATCAACTTCACTTGTTCGAGATTCAGAATCATATCACTTCTATTTAGTTATAACTCTTTTCATAATGATCAATCAGCAAGGAGGCCCTGCCCCCACCACCACCAACTAATACCGCCAAGGACTTTTAACCACATGATTCAGAACTATGAAAATCATAATAATTCAAAGACTAGGACTGTCGCGGCCAAGAAGGCTCGGTCGACGTGCAAGTTCTAGAAGTTGAGGGAGAAAAAAGGTTTGGTTGTAACTTATACTCAAAACCAAGTGGACAAGAGGTAAACCGAAGTTTTCATGTATTAAAAGTACAAAGTTCAGCTTTTGGGGAACTCTATCGATAAGAGGGAAGAAACTAGCCCAACTGCCCAAGTACTGGCCGAAGAAGGAAAAACTTACAGGGATTTTCTTTTCTCCATGAAACTGGCAGGTCGAGAGGTGTAACCGCAAGCAATGAAGTCCAGAGTTTCTCCAATAAATGGCCAACCTAAGTTACCCTCTGGAATTCCACACCTCTTATCGACTCTGTTCGTCTTCTTCCTGTACCAAAACCATCCCACGGCAATCCCCACGATCACCCACCAACCTACGCCCCATTCCATTTTCACCAAAACCCTTTTGTCTACGCTTTTTGCAGAATCTAGCTCTTCAGTTCCACGGCAAGTTTCAGTCTTTATGACGTACATCCAAGTCCATGCAACTCTATCAACCAAGCAATACTGTTATGTTTCACTTAAATGATCAGCTGGGGTGAGGTTTGGAGGTAAAAGAGAGAGGAAGAGACAAGAAACTGTGGAGCTTTATCAGCTACTTTTACTCGTCCTTAACTTGTAAGAGAGAAATGAGTGAGGGAGGGTGATGGGTACCTTGAGTGGGGAACTGGGAAGATATCGAGCTAGCACAACTATCATTTAATGATAGATATGACAAGATTTGGTGTACAAATTGCAGCTTAATTGCCTTAACAATTTCTTCATCTCTTTTTCATATATTTTACTTTCAAGCACAACAATTAACACATGCAAGCCTTGTCATAGGCCATAGTTATTGAGACTATCCAAAGATTTTAATATACAAAACTATGCCTTTTCCTTCTACCAATCTCAATTCTCCATGGACTGAAGGTTTTTAGGATTTTTTGGTATGCAAATTAAGTCGTTAAGGGGAGAAAAAATAGTAATATATCCAACCAAGTATGTAAAGAATTTTCAATTAAGGCATCTTATCTTTTAACGAATCCCATCTTTAGCAAACACATAAGTACTGTTTATATTATATGTTGACCTTATAAGGGGAAAAAAAAACACCCACAAATAGTGATTTTCAAAATAGGAAGTATTGTATCATACACATGGCAAGGTGATGGGACTAATCATAAAAGTGATAAGCAAAATATAAAGATCATTTGGTATGTAAATTTCACAGTTTCTATATAAATAAGGAATATCCCAATATCAATTCAAAACTTAAAATTTATAATTCTTTATTTCAGTGATTCATATAAAATAACAACAACAATATTTAATATGAATCTTGCTGATATGTAAAATATAGAAAAATTTAATAATATACAATCTTATCCCTAATTAATAAAGAGATTGTTAAATAAATTAAAAAAAAGACGCATAAAATAGTTGATATTATATTACAATTTAATATAATTTTAAAATATTAATATCTGAGTTCGTTATGAATTCACAAATTTGAACAGAACTATGATTAATACAAAGGAATTTATATTAAAAGGATGCCAAAAACAAATCAAAGTCTTATTTGGATTCCTTTAATTGCCAAATGGAAGAAGATTAGTTGAGTTTGTAAAAGTAAGTGTAAGTGAATAATGGATCGGTCGCGCAACTCTAGAAGGCCATGCAGTGTGGGCACGTCGTCACTCAGAGTCACAGAGACCCCTACGCAGCAAATCAATGTGAAGACCCCAACTTGTCAGCTCTCTCTTTATTTGCTTCTTCTTCTTCTCCTTCTGCTATCTATGGTGGACAGAGAACTGTCCATGTCATTCTCAGAACTATCAGAGTCACCGCCACATCCTATGTCTACTCTCTCTCCATGCAAAGTCAAAGATTTTCTCTGCGCATCTCTGAAGGTGGGTGGGTAAGGAGTAACCGAACCGAATACAATTCACTGTTACTAGTGTGGCTGTAGCTTGTGAGTTGTGACCCAACCGTTGAATATTAGATGGTTCTTTTGTTTTTTTTTTTGGTGTAGTTCTAGTTGACTAGATCCTTGCCATTTGTCATGGCTTCACCATTACCAAGTGGAAGTGGTGCACCTGCTGCATGCTTTTACCGCTGTTTAATAATTTGGTTAGTGATGTGTGTATAATGGCGTGGATAGTAGAGTACAGCGAAGCTAATGATCACTAAATGGAATGGATCTTCCCATTTACAAGGTCAACCGGTGTACTGTTACTGTTACCTCCAAAAGAGAGAGTGGCTTTAGAAAATGCCTGAAATCGACCACTGAGTCTGACTGCCTAATTTTTCTTTGCAATTAGCATAAGATTTTACACAAAAAAGTAGGAACACCTATTCCAAGCAGGGAAGGCCAGTAAGACACTTTAAAGAAAGAATTTCTCAGCACACTACAACTTATGTTGCAGTTCTCTCAAGACTCCATTTCATGAAGCAAGAGCTAGAGAACACGATACACTATGTTCAATTCCATTATTCAAACCCTTCCCCACCTGGTATATTCTCATAAATAAGGTATAAGAAATGATGGCCCAATATAAGATGATATTTGCAAGTTTACACGAGTAATTGATTAATCTGCCCAACAATTTCAAAATCGATATAAGCAGCAACCTTGACAGGTAACTATGTGACAATCTAAGCACAACACCCGTCCTTGAGCCTAATACACAAAGATGCTGAGCCTTGCAAATTGCTAAAACATAACCTGAACCTTGTCTTCGAAGTTTCTACTCTTGTTTAGATCCATTCCGCAGCAACAGCCCCGCTAATGTCAACCCAAAATGAATTGTCAAATTGGTCTCTAATGTCATGTCATTCACAAATGGAAGATCAATGCTGCATCCACAGGAAACTGGGATTCAGTATCAGCTTGCAGAGGCGACAGCTTCTTGATCTACGTTCTTGTAAAATAAGCTCAATTTAGTAATTGCAAATGCTTCTCCAAAAAGTGATGCCCGAGTAGATTTAGAGATACGAACTTCAACATAATCACCAACAACTGGATTTCTCTTGTGGATCGGGTCCCCAGATTGATCTAGCAGTGGCAAATTTGTGAAAGCAACTCTATGGCCTCTGTCGCTCTTGCCGATAAGTTCTGTTTCTGGTGCTCTCTTGTTAGGCCCTTCCACTAACACAAGCTGGACACTGCCAACTTGGGAGTCATAACAATGACCTGTACTCTCTCGAAATGCCTCTATAAGTTCTGTAAGCCTCCTCTGCTTGATTTCATCAGGAACATCATCAACATAATTCCTGTGGGCATGAGTTTTCTCCCTCATGCTGTATGCAAACATGAATGCCATATCATAACCGACAGCCTTCATCAGACTTAGTGTCTCTTTGTGTTCCTCCTCTGTTTCTCCACAGAATCCTGTACAAGAATTAATGTCAAAGAATAAGGCATAATTTAGTATTCATGTATATAACTAAAGGCACATTTAAACTAAAACTCAATATCTAGCAGCAGTACCTATATTAAAAGCTAAAACCCAGATTCACGAATCAGACATGGATATTGATGAAGGGTAGGCTTGTCAACAAAGAAGAAAAGTTTTCTCATAAAAGATTAATTCTTGCAAGATGGAGTCAAAGAGCAACATTATTACACAAATGTTTTAAACCACATAAATTACGACAGGGAAATAAATGAAAACTACAAGAATCCAACACAAGCAAGTATAAGTGGCATAACAGGAAGTATTTTAGGTTCCTTACAGCCTGAATGGCTGAATAAATCTAGGCATTTTCAGCTTAATGTTTACAAGACATATCTATATCAATTAGATCAAGACCCAGAAAAGTATGGGTTTAACACGTTGAAGAGATAAGACTCTTACCACATATGAAATCGCTGCTTAACCCCACATCTGGAATGATATTCCTTATTTTCTGTACAAGGTCAAGGTATGCCTCTCTGGTGTAACCCCTGCGCATTCTTTTAAGGACTGTGCTACTCCCTGATTGTGCAGGTAAATGGATAAATTTGCAGATATTATATCTATCACGCATTACGTACAATAAGTCATCTGGGAAATCTTTAGGATGTGGAGATGTGTATCTGAACCGCATCTCTGGAAACTCAGTTGAAAGTCGATCTAAGAGATCAGCAAAGCGCAAACCCATGTTCTTCACCTTGCACATGCTGGAGAAGCCGTCACTAAGTTTCCAATTTGCTCCTGACTCAACTTCCGTTCCGGTTGCATCATTATAACTGTTCACATTCTGGCCAAGAAGTGTTACCTCTTTTACACCTTCTTTCCAGAGTTCTGCTACTTCTTTCACTATTGACTCAACAGGACGTGACCGCTCTCGGCCTCTTGTGAAAGGAACAATGCAAAACGAGCACATATTATTGCAACCTCTCATCACAGACACAAAAGCTGAAATTGAATTTTTGGAAATTCGAACTGGGTTAATGTCAGCATAAGTCTCTTCAAGTGAAAGAAGAGTGTTGATCCCTTTCTGACCATATTCTACTTCTTCCAATAATCTTGGCAAATCTCTATAAGCATCAGGTCCACAAACCACATCAACCATTTTATCTGTATCCAATATCTTGTCCTTTAACCTCTCAGCCATACATCCCAACACAACTACTTTTGGCGGACGAACAGATTGTGCCCTTCCAGTAGCAACATTACTCTTCCAGTGTCTCTTCAGAAACCAAAAGTAATTAAGTCTCTGCCACACTTTTTGTTCTGCATTGTCTCTTATAGCACAAGTATTGATAAATATGACCTCAGCACTCTCAGGAACATCAACAACTTCACTGTATCCAGAGTTTTTCATAATGGACAGAACTATTTCCATATCATTGACATTCATTTGACATCCATATGTCTCGTGATAGATGCGACCACCCAATGGAGTTTCAGGTGTTGTGGCCAAATCCAAAGCTGGCATAAGTCTGGACAACAAGGAAAAGAAAGACTTAGCATATAATCTCTGTTTCACACAGACACCAGCTTTCAAAAAGAAGACATATCAGTGAGAACAAAACGCAGAAAAACCTTAAAAGATGGACAACAAGACTTTTGATATGATGTACAGAGTTCTAAAGTAAGAGGCCTTAATGATTGACCAAAAGCTAAACAACCCAAAAACTAGACCTTAATTGCTAAACCAACCACCAAAAGGGCACGATAAGACTCGAGCCTTACATAAAAAAAGAAATTAAGAGAACTCACTCGGGCTGAGCTTGGGAAGCAGAGACAGAAGCCTGAGCGATAAAATGGTGAAGTCCAGGGCTATCCTTCTTGTTAGCAGAAGAACTATCCGAGTGAGAGAAGTTCCTCGAAAGAGTGAGCGAAAAGCTATGTCTTTTTAGTGAACGGTGCGTGAAATAACGATACCCATGAGAGTACGAAGCACGGAGATTATAGAAGACGTGAGTTGGACTGACGCAGCAACACCGTCGTTTAACTAGCAAAGCTCGGTGCTGCTGGTTCAAGATCGCCGAGAGAGAGGCCAGCGAAGAAGCCATGGAACGGCCACAGACTTGGCAGAGAGAGTGGGATAGGGATTTCACAGTTCGCAGCAACAACAACCTTAAGTTCTTCGAAACGCAGCGTCGTGGGCTGTCTACGCCTGACGTGGCAGTCGCACCATATCTACTCAGCTAATCACTAACTTGAAAAACACTTCTAACTTTGAGGCCCAGTCGGTTACGTTAAGTCAGCTTCAAAAGCCAGTACAGGTTAGAACAAACTCTGGCTACAAAGTGACGTAAAAATGATGGTTTTGAGGAGCAATAGCAGAGCGAGTCATGGCTTCTTGAGGCAATACTCAAAGCCACTCCTCGATCGTCTACTGGGTTTCAACGATCAAACAATTCGTTCTACTTCAGGTACTGAATTATTTTGATTAGCATGTGCTGTTGAGTTCAGATATTCAGTTCAAGGTGAGTCTTTTTGTTGTTTTGTTCTTTCGAACAGGCTCTTGTGATTGTGTCTATGGAAGTGTCAAACAATTTCTAGTGGAGGAACCAAAATTGGAGAGCCAAAAACGGAAATTTTTCTCGGGTATTTGTTCCTTCGGAGAAAATGGATTTAGATTTCGGTCTAGAAATTTTGGCTCGTTGGCCGCGGAAGTTCAGAGAATTCCGTCGTTTGCGACGTTGAATTCTGATGATATATCCTATTTTAAGGGGATATTGGGCGAGAAAAATGTTGTTCTGGACGAGGACAAATTGGACTCTGCAAATACGGATTGGATGGGTAAGTACAGAGGATCAAGTAGGCTGCTTCTACTCCCCAGAAGCACCCAGGAGGTAAGTAACTTAGTGTCATCTTTGTTTTACAATTCCTGGCAAGTTTGGAGCTTTGTTGTTTCTTTCAATGTTTGTGATCAAAATCAAACTTGTTGATGTTACTACTTTTGCTATCAACTATTCTTCTTTTCTTGTTTTTGTTTTTTCCTTTAGGTCTCGGAAGTTCTTAAATATTGTAATTCTAGGCGCTTGGCTGTTGTTCCCCAGGGTGGAAATACTGGTCTTGTTGGTGGAAGTGTTCCAGTTTTTGATGAGGTGACTAATTACTGAAGTTCCTCTTATTTATTTTCATTAAAAAAAATAATGACATTCTTATAACCTTTTTGAGGCGCATGGTGGAAGTGAAGTTGGTATACTTACCTTATTAGCAGAGATTTTCTTAATCAAACAAGTATATGTCCATTGCAGAAGTCGTTATCTGCAAAATTAGTGCTCGTATTTTCACAGGTGAAAAGTTTGTTATGCCATCTCTGCAGGTTATTATCAATATGGGTTCCATGAACAGCATTGTAGCTTTTGATAAGGTAGAAATCTCCCACCAAACATGTTCTTCTGGTATTATTCCCTCCTGTGCTAGGGAGGCCTTCTTACACAAATTGTAAAGACTTTTGATTTTCAGGCTTTGAATTTTAATTTGTTCCTTTTATTCAGTAGAATTTGTAATTTTCTTTTCAGCTGCATGTTATGACTGATTAGAGAGATTGGGCATCTTTTCACAGTTGCTCCCTTATTGTTATCACCTTTTATTTTCATTTTTAACTATTTTATCTTTTCTTTTTTCTCTAGTTTTTTTATTTTGATTGATTATATGAAGACATGATCAACTTCAGCGTAAGCAAATCCTGGTCAATATGACTGTTCATCCAGTTATATATCCTGTGCTAATTTCAGGTCAGTGGTATACTAGTTTGTGAAGCTGGTTGTATATTGGAAAATCTGATATCGTTCCTGGATGATCAAGGGTAACTTTCTGATAAACTTTCTTGAGGGGTTCAATAACTTATTTTATGATAAAGATAAAATAAGACTTGTGTGATATTAAGAGCATGAGAAAACAAAAATTTTATAGCTTTTATCAGAGTAGTTGCAATTTTTCCTTAAGTTTATTAAAAAACCTATAATGATAAATTTTCATGACGGGAACTTATTCTAGAGTGTTGAAG
>JAOQMM010000173.1:6086731-6099062 GCA_027563515.1 Erythroxylum platyclados | reverse complement strand
GCAATTTTTCCTTAAGTTTATTAAAAAACCTATAATGATAAATTTTCATGACGGGAACTTATTCTAGAGTGTTGAAGGCCTAGTCGGATTCAAACATACATACATACATACATACATATATACATATATATATATATATTTATATATAATGAATTTTTATGGGAAAGCATGACAATATTCATTCAGAAACCAAGTTCAGGATGTCAGCTTTCACGTTCAATTTTTTTTTGAGAGCCAAATGTATTAAGATGTAAAGCACATAGTAATAAATAGCATCAATATTTTGCCCCCTTTAGTTGTTAGTGTGTCAATTGATGAATTGCCAGTTAATAATACTGCATTAAGTGAATAATGCTTCCATTCAGATTTATTATGCCACTGGACTTAGGTGCAAAAGGGAGCTGCCAGATAGGTGGAAATGTTTCAACAAATGCTGGTGGTTTGCGCCTTGTTCGTTATGGTTCACTTCATGGGAACATACTTGGTAAGAGTTTTACATTCTATGAACTTTGAAGTTCAACAAAATGGAGTTTTAGGGGTTTATGCTAATACAGTATTTCCTTAGATATTTCAACATTCTCTTGTGCTTACATCTTTCTCTGTTTGCTTATTGGCCATGCAGTCAGTTTTAGTCCACAGGGAATGCATTAACTCTTATTATGCAGAACTTGCTTTTGTTCAATCTTGCAGGTCTTGAGGCTGTTCTAGCAAATGGTGATGTGTTAGATTTGCTTGGGACTCTACGTAAAGATAATACAGGGTATGACTTGAAGCATTTGTTTATAGGTACATCTGAAAGCACATTTTCATTGTGACATGTAAGCATTCCTTGTTAATTTTCAGTAATGATGCACATATGTATTTATGCTATTTCTGGTGTAGGAAGTGAAGGGTCATTGGGAATAGTAACCAAAGTTTCCATACTTACCCCTCCCAAGCTGACTTCAGTAAATATAGCATTTCTTGCTTGTGAAGATTATCTGAACTGCCAGGTTTGCTTCCAAATCAACCCAACTGAAATTTTCTTTACAGCGTGCTATGCTACATTTGGTTTTTTGATTTGATTCACACGCATCTATATAAGCCAAGGTGGTCACTCCAAATGGAAGAATGTTATACGAACATCTACATTTTTCTCACCCCTTTTTTTCGCCAGAAGCTGCTGTCAGAAGCAAAGAGAAAACTTGGAGAAATTCTATCTGCATTTGAATTTTTGGACAGAGAAGCAATGGATCTGGTATGTTAAAAATGAAAGTTATAATGTTTTATGTTTTCTCATATGCTTACTAGAGGTCAGTTGGTCAGTATAATTTCTCTTAGCTTTCTGGTAATTGATCGAAAATCTTACGTGTCAGGTTCTTAGCCAATTAGACAATGTTCGAAATCCATTGCCTTCATCAAAGCACAATTTTTATGTCCTGATTGAGACAACAGGCAGTGATGAATCTTATGACAAGTAATTTTCTAATCAGATTGCTGTTCCATATTTTCTGTGTATGACTAGTTATGTTCTTGCTGATTCAATTCGTGATGTTGGAATATTCTGCAGCTTTAAGATTATCTGTTTTACCTTTTACATCTGTTTAGATGTGCATTCAAGGGACAGATCACGATAGAATCTTCTATCTGCCTTGTACCGTGAAGCAGCACAGTTTGGATAAATCAAATTTGAATCTTAGTAACTGTATTAGGATGAGATTCCACAGAAAAATTTGTCCTAAAATAATTTCAGTCACTTATATCTTTTTTGGCATCATTTGGTAACATTTCTTCGACCATTTATGGTATATAGCATTCTTGATTTCCTTGTATCTTGTGCATCTCTCACTATATTTTGTAGTTTCTATGATTACTGCTGAGATGTAAGCAATGTGACTAATCTACAGAGAGAAACTTGAGGCTTTTCTATTCAGCTCGATGGAATCTGGCTTAATTTCCGATGGCGTGCTTGCACAAGACATAAACCAAGCGTCCTCATTTTGGCATTTACGTGAGGTCCTCATCTCCATCTCAAGTGATCTCATTCCTGTAATATCCACAAATTCACATATCTTGCAGTCCCAGTGCAGGTTTTAGTTTTTGATACATGAATGAGGCTAACTAGTCATGTAAATGTATTTCTACTTGCTACTGATAGAAAGCATTCTTCACTGTCATGCTTCTTAGCTTTTTGTGTTAGCTTCACTACCTATCAGATGACATGGAAAAGGAAAAATGTTTCCGTAAGTTGCATTTAAGTGATAGCATCATTGTGAATTATCGTTCACTAAGAACTTTTTTCTTTCTGTTTAAGCTGAAAATCAGGGTAGATGGTATATCTCCATGCCTAACTTTGAGCTAATTTCTTGATTAGTGTTACTTCTGATATTTGATTATTTATATTTTGTGTTATGCACATTGTGATATGGAAAAATCGTGTTGGTTACTTAAATTGAACAACTGCTGTGGCAGTAGTTTTGACATCAGAGGCATCGTTTAGTCAATCTTATGCAGATAAAAGTTATTTAGCTGTTGCTCTTAATCACCAACAGTTATTTGGGGATGACACAACATTTCAAATACGAAGTGATTGTATTGGGACATTTTACTGGATCTCAGGGTGTACCAGAAGCATTAATGAGAGCCGGGGCTGTCTACAAATATGATCTGTCGATACCTGTTGAAAAGATGTACGGTCTTGTTGATGACATGCGAGGAAGATTGGGTAAGCAAAGTTATGAAAATCACCAATTACATATGGGAACAGATGGTGGTCCACTGGGTAGCTTGTGGGAAAGAAAGAACTTATTAAATTCCTGTTGGTTATTTTCAATCAACTGGATAACAAAAGTCAACCATCTTCCACTGCTTGACACCTCCCAACTGGAGGAATCTGGGATTATAGTTTGCATTCAATTAACTGCTATTTGAATTTACCCTCCAGAATCATAAGAGCATCTGCGAAATCATCCTTCTATTCTTCTTCATGTAATGTTGTTAGGTCAATCTGCCAAAGTAGTGGGATATGGTCATCTTGGGGATGGCAACTTGCATCTCAATATTTCAGCCCCAAAGTACGACGACAAGGTAGTTTGCTTTTTCATGAATTCAAAAGAGTAACTCAATTTCCTTATATAACTGTCAACTAATTTACCATTATAATGATTGATAGATTTTGGAACTAATCGAACCCTTTGTCTATGAGTGGACATCCCGACACCGTGGCAGCATAAGTGCAGAGCATGGGCTTGGCTTGATGAAAGCCAACAAGATTTTCTACAGCAAGCCACATAAAGCTGTGAGTATCTATTGACTCGGAACTGGAACTGTTCCTGGAGTATAATTGGAGACTGTAGAAGCTTACATTCATTCTCAACTACTTGGGAATCCTTCTTTCCTTTCCAGGTTGAAACAATGGCTTCCATCAAGAAATTGCTGGATCCCAATGGAATACTTAACCCCTATAAAGTCCTACCACATTCTCTATCTTCATGTACCTGAAACATGCCAACGACTCCAGGGGATCGTTGCTTAAACAGGTATGACTAAAGCGGGGAAGAAACTTGATTCTATTCCTGCGTAGGAACAAATGTAGATATGAATAAAGCTCCTGCTTTGTGATTATTTTATGCCAATAATACTTTTTGCTACCCAAATCTTAAATTCCATTCACATAATTTGAGCAACTTGAAAACCTGATTACTTTATCTGAACAAGCAGAGTAACTTGAGAAATAAAGAGAGTTGGCTTACTGACAAGTTGAATGTGTGAACACTCTTAAATCTTGACAACTCCGTGTTTACCTTTATCTAATGTCTCGTTTGAAAGCATAAATGAGAAAACTTGAGCTAATTGGATCTCTTTTCTTGAAAAAGCATAAAGAGAAAGGAATATCGAATTTAGAACCTCTAATTCCCGTAACAAAGATATCCCTTTTATTTGCGTTGTTAGTCCATTTTACGGGATTCCCAGCCGCCCTTAACATTGGCATTAGCTGAGGCTATAGGATATATGCTAATCTTGATCTTAAGACAAGAAGTCAAAAGCAGGCATTTGGGATACATTCTAGAAGACCCACCAAATAATAATAATAATTAAAAAAATAAAAACATCAGTTGCTAGTTGTCCTTTGATTGGATAAGAGGGAACTTGAAAACAATCTATACAAGATTTGGACATTCCTTATATTTTAATTTTTTTAAAAAATCTTTTATAAACGTTACATAAATTTGTATAAAAGTAAGTTTTTATTCTTAATATTGGAACGGAACTGGAGGTATTAGTCTCAAAATTAAATATTTAAAGTCTGCTAAAAAATAGAATTCTAATATTTTTATAACACAAAAGTTATGGCATGAAATACTCTAATTAACTTTATTTTCATCGTAATGTCGTTTTATTTACATTTAGATATAAAACGACGTCTCATTAAAGTAAGAATAGGATAATGGTAATGGAAAATCTAAGCCCGAAAGTTATTTTAAAATGTCAAATCAAATGTGGTGGACGAAATAAAGTAATTGAAAGTTAGTGCAGGATTCTCAGTTTGACCAGAACTTTTTTCGACACTAACCATTCTTTTAATTATGATTAGGAGTCGAATTTCATTAGAACAATTTAAAATTATATGATTAAGATTGACAATTATGGGATTTTACACCGAAAATGTACAAACAGAGAGAGTAATTATTATTAATAATAATAAAACTCAAGGTAATTAATTAATCTAATAACGAACAACTAAAAAAAGAACAATAAGAAAATGTGATCGGAATCCTCTACGGTAGAAGAAGATAATATGTACATATGATTAACCATAAAATACAATTGGCCAACATCAATCACGTTAACTGTTTCTCTTTATCAATTACTTTCCCCCACTTTGTCTCCTCTCCTTTTACCATTTTCTCTCTCTAGCTCCTCTCTCTTTCTCTTCGCCACCGCCACAGCCGATTTGACTATGACTGGCTCCTCCGCCACCGCCCGCAAGGTCTGCCTCAATCCTGTGAACTCCACTTGTAGATTGGTTTGCTGTTTGGTGTTTGTGCTTTTATTTGTGAAATTAAGTTTTCTATGTAGAGAAAAGTTGCGGTTTTATTGATGTGTTTATTATGGTGGGTGATTTGGGTGATTGGTGGGTGTTAGGCACTGAGTAAGATTGCGTGCAATCGGCTCCAGAAAGAGTTGGTGGAGTGGCAGGTCAACCCTCCTACCGGTTTTAAGCACAAGGTCACCGATAATCTCCAAAGGTTACTCCTTTCTCTGTTCTTAGTCCTTTTTCTGTTTTTTTGTTGGTAATTGCGTTTTGGTTCCCGAGAAAATCAACGGGGAATCAGTGAATAGAATCTGGGACGCAAGTGGGTATTTTACATTTTCTGACTTTCTATTTGTTTCCATTTTATATGATTAGAGTTGGTTTTCTGAATCTTCTTATTGTTCTTCTCTGTTTCTCATACAATCCCTGCGTTTTTGTTTTTGTTTTCCTTTTTGGTGGGATTTTGGAATAAAGGTGGATAATTGAAGTAAATGGAGCTCCCGGAACCCTTTACGCCAATGAGACATATCAGCTTCAGGTCGATTTTCCAGAGCATTACCCTATGGAAGCTCCTCAGGTTTCTAAGTCACGTTTATTTACTTATAGAAAAGTCTGCATCTTTACTGATGCCTCATCGTTAGGTCTTGTTTAATATTTGTGACTTGATGTTGGTCTTTTTGGTTAATCAGGTTATTTTCCTTCATCCTGCACCACTGCACCCCCATATCTATAGCAACGGCCACATATGCTTAGGTAAATTTTTCTTTTTTGTTGGAATTTCATATTACTTCCTCTAGTGTAAAGTTTCAGTGTGGTGGCCCGCTTATGGTTGGGAGTTTTGCGGTTTTGCTTTCTGATATTTCATTCCTTGATTCTGAGTTGATATTGTTCACTCGTTGTTGAAAACGATGGACTTGTCCAAAGATGTGCTTCACGTTCATTGTTGGATTTTTTGAATTTTTTTATCTTTTCTTCCTCTCTGTATATGCAGCTGAAGAAGTTTCACGTTACTTCCAGAGTTGTTAAAAAAATATGTAACGTTTTATTTGCCTAGTTTGGGGAATTTTTGTAAGCTCAATCATACTGTACTCATGGGTTGACCATAAAGCTACAATTTTCTGAACATTAATAGCTTCTTGTGCTCGGATATATGTATAATATGGTCAGATTCTGGACAGCAGGAGATGCATCTATGTTGTGAGATTTATAGTTGAACTAATTTAGTTTATGTTCTTCAATTCAGTAGCTCTGCTTTTCTTTTTCACTATGGTAATTAAGGCAAACTCGGTCTTAACCTGAAGCTAAATGCAAGAATACTGACGATTTTTGCATTTATTGTGTACAGACATATTATATGACTCATGGTCCCCTGCCATGACTGTTAGTTCCATCTGTATCAGCATTCTCTCAATGCTTTCGAGCTCAACAGTGAAGGTTTGATCTAGTGTCAAATTCATTTCTTTGATTTTATGGCACATATGGTCAGTTTCGTTGTGCTGGCTGTTGCTGCTTTGGTATTTTATTGTAAAAATTTCACCATATTATGGATGACTGCATCCCCCTCAGCTTTTTGATTGTATATTAGTAATTGACTAGACATCTGAAAGTTTATTGAGGTTCTGAAACTGTTTCAAAGATGACTGACTTGGGTACCGGTGATCTTCCTTGTAGCAACGCCCTGAGGATAATGATCGATATGTAAGGAACTGTAGAAATGGGAGATCCCCAAAGGAAACCAGGTGGTGGTTCCATGATGATAAAGTATAGCGATGATAGCATCTCCATTCACTTTAGTTTGAATAATTGTAGTGGATGGTCTGTTCTCTAGAGTGAAAACATAAGGAAAAGCATTCCACAAACCAAAAATTTGGGAATGGTCAATAACTCATGTAAATGGCAATGCTTGGTGTGTAAAGCTAGAGGCCAGTTATGCTGCAGGTATCACTCGGTTCTTCGGTAGATCAGGGTGCTGTCTAAGACAGCACATCTGTGAAAATCCTTAATCCTTGTGTAACCTTTTTCCTGTTATCTTAAGTTTCTTTTTAGTTTGGCAGCATAATGAACCGACGATTAAGATTCCTCTTTTATTTTTACCCTTCAAAATTCTTGAGAAAAAGTGTGTCCCTTGAAACTTCTGGAAATACCAGATGCAGATCTGGGTGAAGTTTCTTGTTTGTGGTTTCAATTGCATACAAGACCAGGGATCATCAATATGTATGTATACTTTTGTGGATTTATAGGTTCCAAATTGCCAATTTATGGTCTAACAGACACCTTCCAATTTCTAACCATTACAAACTTCGTATTTGTAATTTATCTTTGGAGTGGGTATCATTAGATGTTTCCAAGTGTTTGGTGTTGCAGTTTGATTTGATTGATTGTGAAAAATGCTATTTACAAAATTTTTATGTTCAAAAACCCAGTGTTTGCTTGTTAAATAAATAATTTTTATGAATAATAACGAACTGAAGTTGGTATATTTTAATTAAAATAAAAGGGTTTGTCATTTTTAATATTAATAATGTTCAAATTTATGTTTAAAGATGATTTTGTATTTAAAAGTGCAAGTCTTTTCATTTTATCAAAGACGTACCGTATTAATCCACATTCCATATGGCTGTAAAGACTATTAATTACAATGATAATTACGCAATTAAGACTCCATTGAAAAAACACTTGCCTGTATTAAATTTGTAAAGAATCGAAGGGAAATCAACCTTAGAAACTTGCAAACTTTATTCAGACTGTAAATAATGTCAAATTCTGACTTTGAACTTACATAGCCAAATATCGATGACTTTCAGCCATTTCCCATGGAAATGACAAGAAACAAATACAAAATGTCAGAAAGAAGCTTGAAACCATTAATCGACCAAGGCCAATCATTTTGACCAGTTTTCAATGAACTGTCCTGCTTTGCTTGAATTTTAGCCATGGAACTAATTCAAAACAAAATGGCAAGATATTGGAATTCTAACTATAACTAAAGGTCAATATTTTATCCATCAAGACACAAAAAAAAAAAAAAAAAAGCTAACAAGTTGCAGATCAGCGCTTTTATGCAACGAGAATCATGGTTGTATCTTACCTGCTCTAAAGCTAAACCCTTTTTCCATAGGGAACAGATACTGGAGTAAGTTGCAACAAGCACTGTTACAATTAAAAGAAGTAATTAGTTAAAACAAATTTGTTCCTGTCACTACCTTAATGTGGCTTTATTTTCCAAGATATGGTGTTCAATCTTTCTAGTGTGTTTGTTTAACCAAAAAATTATGGATCTTGACGAGCAACCTCTAGGCTCTTTTCCTCGCAGCAGCTGTCTTCTTAAAGATCTTTTTGCCTTCTTTTCCATCGCTTCAAATCTATTCTTCGGAAGGACAACCAAACAGCAAAGAATCTGATGACATTTATTGAGTGACCAACTGAACATGGAATGCGCTGAGACTGATTGTAGGTCAAACCATTATTGGACGGCAAGGTAGAACTTCTCATTTGCCGCCCCAGTGTAAATGGCTTGAAGGGTTGTGAATTAACCAGTCGCACAGGAACAATACCACTCCAATGGCAGATGGAATTAGCCAAAGAATGAAAAGAAAAGTAGATAACCTTTCAGTCATTCTTTTCTAGCCAATTTTAGCAACTTCAAGACATTCTCATACACAATAAACGTCAATGAAGCAGCAGGAACATTTTTCAAAAGGTTTGGTGTAATGCCCTTGTAGAAACCTCGAAAACCTTCAAACCTGCAATATCCAAGGATTATAAGACAAGTAGGCCAAAAACGTGTTTATACATAGCACTTGATTCCACAATATCCTTTAGTAGTAGTAGGCCAATGAAAGTGACAAGACTCCAACCTCCTCAAGGTATTGGAATTTGTTTTAATGCACCCAAAGAGGGCATATGCCTTGCATGATTCTCACATATATGGGGCTTTCAAATTCACTTTTCTCCACTTGAGAAAGATATTTAAAATTGTCAAGCCAATAGGTGATTGCAGGTTAACAAATCTACGTTGATGATCAGAGAGGGAATACCTCCTAGAAATAATTTTTCCTAGTGTGTACCAACTGAGTTAAACCAATGTCATCTCCTCGTTTGCACATATTTTATCAGTTGGAGTTAACAAGTTCACACCACAGTGAGGGAGGTTGAGTTAGGGAGCAGTTGAAGAAAATTTATTCTTACCGTGCAGCCTCCTTCATGACATGCCAGGTATCAGCATATCTGGGAATTCCATCCTTACTGGGTCGTTGCTACAAAGGTGAAAAACAATCTTAAGCTCCACCATTAATGTGATGTGAGGCAATTGGCAAGCTATGCTATATCTAAGAAAAGATCTTATTAATTCTTCCATAAAATGGCGGAAGAAACTTAACAATTATCACAAGGAGTTTGTTATACAGCAACTTGGTATATTTCTTCTTCAGAGTTAATACTTTGAAATGTAATAACTGTACCTGCAGTCGAGCTCGGATCACCTGAAACATGAAGCCAATTTCCCAAGTGCATTAGACACAAAGATCAACTAACAGACCGATTACCATACAAATGCTTCATACCACCATAACAAATGCCAACCTGAAATGGATATGTCAGTATTATTGCAGCAACTTTAGAGGACCCACCAAGAACTGCATAATCGACTGAATTCTGTGCAAAAATTGCTAGTTAATGAATAGAATTGTTTCAAGAACAGAAAATAAATCATAACAAAGAAAGAGCCTCATGATAAGCTGATACGAAAAATTCAAACAAATAACAACTAACAACTGCTACATACCAACAGATCACTGTTGGCAACCTTAACGCTCTCTTTTCTTCTCCTAGATTTGTATTCCACAACAATTTTTCGGAATTCTTCATATGCTGTGAACTGGACAGCGCCGTGAGAAACCTGCTGAGGGAACAGAAAATTTCTCAAGACGTGAAACAAGTATAAGGAAGTTCTGTTTGCATTTTATGGTTAGATGTATCTAACTTCTTCAAATGTTGTTTATGTTCTGAGATCACATTTTACCAGGAAAAGGCCAGGAACAATTCCTCTGTAAAGAGCACTCCAACCTTCCTCTCTCAGTATGGTTCTTAAGGCATCTGAAATCAGTTACAGAGTGCAGAAAATTGATCAGACGTGTGTAAAAATCAAGAAGAAATATGAAATGGCACTTACGGAAAAGCTAACAATTATGACAGCCATGAAAGAAGAAATATGTTTGACAATGCAAGCAACTAAATTAGTGTTGTTTTTCAATTTTTGAGCTACATAGATATCCAAACAGTGAAAGATCACTTAAAACTGACAGCTCTAATGAATCAAAGGGCTTATCAACCATAAGCCAGACAAGAGACAATAGCATTACACATTCATTAGGAATCAAGTTAAAAAAAAGGCTCTTAAGAGGAGAAACATCCTGACGTCTAAGAATCAAACTCAATTCAACAATTTGAGATTGAACCTGGGCTTACATGACTCATAAGGGAAAGCATATCTCAGGAAGCACATTAAAGCAAGTTAAGATTAGATGCAGAGCAGACCATAAAGCCCAGAATATGGTCGAGTTTGATGAAGAGGAGACTGCAACTGCAATCTTGTTTTTACAAGCCAAATAGGATTTGTGCACAAACAAACCTGACAAAAGCAAACAACAAAACTTCTTAATATCATAAAAGCGTTCTTGATTGAAAAGGCCTGATGGATCTCCTCTGAAACTGAAAACAGCAGTCAAATTCCAGTTTTCCAAAAAGGATGGTTAAGAAATCAATCTATGATAAACATTTAAATTGAACAACTGCTGTTTGTCCTTACTGTATGCTGGTTGTTGATGTTATGTTATCACTTTGAGTTACTTTCCTTAAGTGGTCGCCAGTTTCTCTATTCTTCATGTGACAATTTCAGATATTGTTGTATAATTCCAAGTTGCACATTAAGAATACTCACCAAACCTCCAGCTTCTGCAGCAGAAGCAAGATGAAGACCAGGGCTCAACTTCTCGTTCCTGTTCCTGGAATACCTTTCTTTGGCTCTGCTATAGCTAGAATTGGAACAAAAATAGGGAATTTAAATTTATGATGTTCAACTTACTTATTGAGTTCGAATAATAGCATTTTTGGCATAAACTGGTAAGTAAACACACAAAACAAGTTAACAAAAACTGGAACTCACAAGAAAAAGTATAATCCCCATGAAACAGTTGATCCAAGAACAGCAGGAGAGAACCCTGAATAAAGCCCTTTCAGGCCCTATGAGACAAAAGCAAAAGATTCCCTTTCATCCCTCGAAACATGGGAAGATGCAAACAACATAAATCAACAGAAGCCGAAGCAAAAGCATTACCTCGGACCGGGAAATGGTTAAAATAGCATGAACAGTGTTCTTGTAAGTTGGCAAATTGGATACTCGACCATCGTTAACTAAAGAATCATATAACAATGGTCAGCCTGAAAGTGGAAACGAAAAAGATTCAAAATTTAACAATGAATATGGATAAAGAAGGAACCTTGGAACCTCGTACGCACAACGTCAAGTGGGTGCATAGCAGCGACAGTGGCGAACCCTGCGATGGCGCCAGCGGTGGCGCTCTCCCACTGCCACGTTGACTGCGAGTGCGCCGTCGACATTTTACTCTTCCTGATAATAGCTTTAAGCTGTGAAGTACAAAGACTGAATTGAAGTGGGAAACTAAAGAGGAATTGGCAAATGGTTTAGTTGAGTTAGGCAAAACACAAGGTCTCCATCTAAATTCCGGACGTGTAGAGGGAAAGGGCCAAATAGGACATTAATGCTAATATTTTTTTTAAAATAAAAATTTCATTAAAAAAGGTAATAGGTAACATCAATACAAACAAAACAAGGGGAGAGATCCTAATTATACCGAAAATTACAACTCCTTAACCTCAGCTTCATATAAGATGGGCAAGATAAAGAAAACAGGTAAAAGAGTTAAATATGTCTCAGCATTAGAATCTCACGGATACTTTTCAACGTTTCTTGTATCAGGAGAGAGAGAGTTTTTTGCTTGGTTTCGAATCTTCAGGCTTTACGCTTCTTCCATACGCTTTGTACACAGAGTCCGACAGCTACAGAATAATTTGATTCCATAGGAGAATGATGATCAGCTAACTATTGTATAATACTTGAGAGCAAACAAGTTGGCAATGACCGTTGAAATTCCCTTTTAAGAGTTTCCCAAATTCGGTTGGTGATCTCACACGTAAAGAATAAGTAGTCATGTGATTCAGGGGCTCAGGACTCCCTAGATGTTGTAGCAGGTGTTTTACATGTCTTTAATTTTGAGGCATATGCATTGATAGACCCAG
>JAOQMM010000173.1:5964944-5976805 GCA_027563515.1 Erythroxylum platyclados | reverse complement strand
GTTGTGATTATTAGTGGAATATTTATGAGCATAGGAAATATTTATTAGTAATGGTTTTCCTTTGGTTAATTCTGTTGCCTTGATCCTGATGACACCCCACTTGAAGACGCCATTACAGGAACGTGTATAAAGAGCAAGAAAAAACAACCGTTATTAACAACAAAATCAATATATAAGATTGGTATCACTGATAAGGTGGCGATCAACTATGAGAAGAGAAAAGATTAAGCTCAGAACCCAGGAAACTTGAAGAAGAAAACACGGTGATTAATTATTTGAAATAAGAAAATGGAATTAAAGCTTTCTTGGAGGCTACTGAGTGATCTGAGAAGACGTAGAACCAGTAGAGGAAAACAACAGAGAAAGATTGAACAAGATGGGTTCTGCGGCTGAGAGAGGAGTTGATCATAAAACCAGAGAGGACAATTTCACTGAGAACAGGAGACATGAGTCTCGAAAATCAAGAACAAGACATTAATCACATGAAGATTTTTGACTGCAACGAAGAAAAGCAAACAAAGGCTAAATATATGTATATGAGTATCAACACAAGCTAGTAGGTTGTTGAAATAAAACACAGGGTTTCAGAACCTCTAGAGGTTCAATACTTATAAAAGAAGGGAAGAGAAGAAGAAGGAAAATGAGGGTAAAAAATGTTTGAGATGAGGGGATAAGATGGAGAAGAAGAGGTTTCTGTGGGTATTGATAGTGGAATTTATAGACCAGATATGGCCTCTTGGCTCTTGCTGAAACCAAAAAGTAACGTTTGTACGTTAAAAAGAAAAGGGCTGGCAGCCAACAGCATTATTTAGTCGAGGAGTGGTCCATTGGGGGATGGGAAGCTGCCTCTAATTCTAATCTCTTGCTCTCGATAGGAACAAATCCTTTATGAAAGTAATTATCTTCAAGGTGATTAGACTTGTTGATACGGACCATACGGTCAATAGAGACACGGAAATTTATTAACGTCGATTACATAAATTTATTATTTAATTTTAAGTAATGATGAAAAATTATAGAACATTAGTAGTAATTTTAATTTTAATAATTACCAATTGGAACTTAATTACTGTTTACATATATTCATACTAACTTGTTGGGGGAAGGTGACCTGTATCTGTCAGAAATCTAAAATGCAATATCAGCCGTACAGTAGCACATGCAGCGTGTCAGATGTTGAGTACTGTATGAGAGTTGTCCTCCATCGTCCCCGATGAAGACACTTGAAGCTCTGTGTCAAAATAGCAACCGTATTATTGGATACAACGCAACTTCACCCGTCTCTTTTTAAAACTTGCTGGCAGGCATGACCTGGCATTCAGATCAACGCATTATTTTAACTTTTTGGATTCTTTTGTTGTTAATTTTATAGCAAAGTAATACTTAAAACTCCAAGCCTATAGTCATAAACATTTACAAAGTAACACTTACAAGGTAACATGCGATACTATATTTATGTTATATTTTTATTTTTGTTTCAAAACTTTTAAACAAAAATTACAAATATATTTGATTATTAATGACAATATAATTATATTTTATTACTAATAATAATAATTAAATATTAGATAAAACTTAAAGATAAAATAATTTTATGAATCGATTAAGTTAATAATTTTATTTTAATCTCTTATATAATATATACTCATAAATACTGACAAATTTTTATTATATTTTACTAAAATAAATAATTTAATAAGTAAAATTATTTATTAAATTAATAATTATTTAATTATTAAAATTAATTTTATTCAAAACTTATATATTTAAGATATTTTAAATTTAATCTTAAATTTATTGAATCTTGTATGGTTTTTATAAGTTATAAAAATTGAGAGAAACTAAAACCTAAAATAGAAACTCAAAAACTCAACAAAAGTTATTGAATTTTGAAAAAGAAAATAAAAAAACAAAAACAAAAGTAAAAATAAACATGCCTAATATCATGAAATATTTTAATTATAACGACAACGATACCCAATGAAAGTTTTGCTGAAATGTAAAATTTGGAGAGGCTGAGTAGTACACAACTTTATCTTTACCGGCGAAGAGATTGTTTTCAATTCATGAAATATTTTAATTATTATAAATAAAAGGGTTCAACTCAATTAAGAAAGGAAAATACAAGTGAAAAAAACGTCTTGAAATTTTGCTATGACTCCAAAAGCACTTTCAAATTACAAGATACCTTGAACTTTTATCAAAGTTATAAGGAAAAAGATTGAAACTATAACAAATTTATTAACATTCATGTGGGACTATAAGTGATTCTCATAAAATCAGGTCAAGTCATATTCACGTAACATTAACATCTAATAAGAGGATTCATCAAGACTAAAGATAACTTTATTATAATAATTATTAAATTAATTTTATGGCACGTTATTATTTTACAAATTAATCAAATAATTTGTGTACACAATAGGAAATTGGTGAGTAAAAAATGGCCACTTCAAGTTGAAACTGTAGTGGCAGCTAGCTAGTCATCTTCTTGCTTTAACATGAAAGAAATTGAAGAAGGAAATGTGTTTCACATCACTTTTTCTTTTTGTTGGAAAAGTGTGTTTCACATCACTTTCCTCCACTCACTGTTAGAGGTGCAGGCATCAGAATTAGCTCCTTTTTTTTATAAATTGTTTCCTAGCCTTTTCCTCTGTCGCCGAGTATTCTATGAATGTCTTAGCACTCACTCTAGAGTCTTGACGCCCTCAAACCTTTTACCGGTTTAGTTCACATCCATTGTTTTGCCAGGAAAGAAATCCGTCCTCTTTCAGTTGGACAAAGATGGTAACAGTTTAATGGATCTTCCTTTCGACGTGGATAATTAAACTTCATCCATTTATCCACTAAAGTCAATATCCATTTAAACCTGACGTCATGATCCATCCGTGTGCTTGTAAAAGTTGCACATTTAGAGCCGAAGTCTACTGAAAAAACCATGTCCTCGACTACATGGATATGAACTGTAAAGACCTTGCGGCCTAATCTGCTCGATGTTGGCCTCGCTGTTACTAGCCTTGGGTGGATGCAGAAGGATTACTCAGCTATCCACTACTAAAACCAGTGAGACAAGCCTAAGGTCTTGGTCATTATTCTTCCCCAACGAACAACCAATTCTGAAGTTCTGTTAAAGAACTTTTCACCTTCCCACCCGTGCCCACAAGAAAACCAATGAAGGAAACGAAGGTTGAAACTTAATGGCAGGATAATAATACTCGAGCTATATTCAAGCTTAGTTATTGGTGAAACATCCTGCATTCTAATATTTTGACATGCTTTATATATTATATAGAATATTTGGAGCACAGATCATGACATTTGTTTCATCCTGGTTATTTGAAGTCCAAGCCGTGTAGGAAACTCAAACTGACAGCTGATGTGCCGAAACCAAATTTTGGGAATTACTAAGCTTTAAAGCACAGTTGTTGATGCCATACTTTGACTTGGAACTGCCGTCCTGATTCCAAAGGCACATGGTGCTGTAAGGAAGCCAATAGAATGAAGCCTTTTACAGCTGTACCAATGAATTGGCTGATGCAGCTTCAGGATGGTAGTGCAGTATTTCATGCCACATCATCTCCCTAATCATATGTTCCCCAAGGTTCTCGTCTATGTCGAGGTTAATTGGAACCTGAGCAGGTGTGTTGAATCTTGGATCATACAGCCCTGACATGTAAGGATGTAGAAGTGCTTCTGTCACAGTTATTCTCTTAGATGGATCAAAAATAAGCATCCTTTGCAGTAAGTCGATGGCCAAAGGATCTGCCTGGGGATACAGCTGGGAAAAGTGGATTCCCTTAGAGTAAGGAAGCGTTTTTATGTATCTTCTGGCCTTTGGGTTATCAATGAACTCAATATCAACATCCCGCTGGCTTCCAAGGACACTGATGATTAGTTTCAGCTGGTTAAGGCACTCTGTTCCAGGGAAAATGGGTTTGCGGCCAAGTATCTCAGCAAAGATGCATCCAACTGACCAGACATCAATAGAGGTCCCATAATTGTCACAACAGAGGAGTAGCTCAGGTGCACGATACCATCGAGTGACCACATATTCAGTCATGAATTGTTCATTGCCTCTACTAGTTCGTGCTAAACCAAAATCGCATATCTTCAAGTCACAGTTTGCATTAACAAGGAGGTTTCCAGGCTTCAAGTCACGGTGAAGAATGTTTGCTGAGTGAAGGTAATTCAGCCCCCGAAGCAGCTACGATATTTGATGAAGATCAGTCACCATTAGAAAAAATTAGTAACAAACAAAACATTGCAAAGTATTACAGTGCAATATGCAGCATGATTTTTCATTCGAATTTAGTAGAACTGTATAGGTTCAGTTTTCAAAGACAGCAAGTTAAAGTGAACATGAATGGAATTCATAACTAGAGCATTCAAAATTGGGGAAGTGAGTTGAAGTCCACAACCAAAGAATTAGAATAGAGAGATTTTTATCATCTGCAAAGAAAGGGAAACAAAGAGAAGGCCTTTGTTTTTCCAATACGATTAAAACTGAAACCTAGAAACTTGCAGCGGAGAAGATATGGCCTTTGCTTGAATCATTGCTTCAGTCCATGATTTCCTAATAATGAACGTTCAAATGATGAATGCAGGCATAGCTGAATCGCGAATCATATAAAAAAATTCCAATTACTAAAATCCCACGAGAGTGCTGAGAAAGAGTAGTCACAAGCTGAGAGGGATTGCATGTTCTGTAGCCCAAGAGCAATGGTTTTCTAAATATAAATGTATAGAAAGACATTTACCTCACAAAAGATAGCTAAAAAAGGTCACTTATACCATGTATCGAAAAAAAGAAACATATTACGACTTGCATTTTAGAGAATATAGAATGATGAAAGCACATTCCGAAATAAAGAACTATGTGTCATCATTCTAATAAATACCAAAGTAGAAGCCAAAATACAAATACGAGGAACTACTAGTGCTGGAGATAACATTACCTGAAATAGAAAATACTTGCAATGATCACTCGAAAGTGGCTGTGATGACTTGATAATCTGATGCAAATCGGTGTCCATGAGTTCGTATACCAAATATACATCCTTGAAACTGGTCCTGTGAATTGGCATCATAACATCTTTCAATGCAATCACATTATCATGGCCGATATGTCTAAGAAGCTTCAACTCTCTTAGAGTCCTCAATGCATCAATTTTATTTTCAAACACATTATTGATTTTCTTTATAGCAACCTTTTCATTTGTCTCCCTGTTGATGGAAGAGCAAACAACACCATAAGCCCCTCTTCCTATGGGCTTGATCGGTACATATTTGGTATCGATCTCAAACAAAGTTTGCCACATTGAGTAATAATGCTTTCCTCGAGGCCTAATTCCATTGGGAGGCTCCACCATAGTCGCCATATCCTGCAAATTGCCATTGACGAACCTCAGAATTCTGCTAATTGCTCCTACCGAAAATGGAAACGAAAGAAAAAGAACCAATAAATCCATTGATGATGAGCTGTCCAATGTTTGAATATTCAAGTGGCAGCACCTAAAGTCATTTTACTACAAAGAAGTTAAAACAGTTTCCTATAATTAGCAGCACCAAAAAGAGAATCAAGAAAGCATATTTAACTTATTGAGTGGGAATTAATGATCACGAGAAAAAAGAAAGGTCACAGTATATAAAGTGAAAATGACCAGACCTGGAATTGATACTTACTTGCAACTAACTTCGATCTTTTGAGATCAGCTTCTTCTTCGCTATGTTATCTCTCCACTTCTGTTCCAATCCAAATTCAGTCAAAGGACCAAAAGCAAAACTCTCCCCTTTTCCACCCTCTTGAAGACCACCCAAGACCGCAACTTTTAGCTGATTCCACCAACCCCAGAAGGAAAAGACTGAAACTTTCACCTCCAATCAACCCAAGAACCAAATTCCTGCCCTTTTACCTCCCAATTTCGGTGTCAAGCCATCGAACTGGAAGCCACCCAGATAGGAAAATTTAGCTTCAAGACATACTTTTATCAAATATGGATCAGAAAAGGAAGCTACCAAGACAAAAACAAATGAACGTTTTATCCACCAAAACAGTGAAAGAGAAAGAAAGGGAGGTACCGAGGTAGGGGGTGAGAGAGAGAGCGACGTAGTTGATGATTTTGGCGATTTGGATAGATTAACTCCTCGTGATCAAGGGTGAGATTTTTAGCTTTAACATAAGGATATATATATATTATATATGGCAGACGTGAAGCCCACACGGCGTGATTGCAAATGTAAACGACAGCTAACATATTTTCTTCGTTTTTCTCAGGAAACAGCACCAACAGCACCCTCTTCCTCTGAGCTTTGTCTCCATACTCGGACAAGGACAACTGATGTCCTCTCTATCCAAACATCGGCTCTGCTTTGGCTCAGCTGTCTACGCCTCTTCCATTTTATATCTCATATAGGATTAATCTTGCAATATCTTTGGAAAGTTATTAGCTGAACACCCCCTTGAAATTAATATCTGTGTACAGTCGTTTGACTATTGTGACTCAGATTTTGATGCATTGACTTACAATAATTATATATCCTTGATTAATAAAAATCATAGGTT
Source organism: Erythroxylum platyclados (assembly GCA_027563515.1). NCBI lineage: Eukaryota > Viridiplantae > Streptophyta > Magnoliopsida > Malpighiales > Erythroxylaceae > Erythroxylum > Erythroxylum platyclados. The sequence continues at coordinate 5,970,243 of JAOQMM010000173.1, read as the reverse complement.
TATTATAAAAGCTTATTTTTATCAAATTAATTCCAGAGATTAAGGCATAATTTCACTTCACGTTAGAAATATGTGTTATCAACAACTAAGTTATGAACGAAGTGAGCCGGCTAAAAGAGCCTAAGTAGCGTAGGCGGGGAAACAAATGACGTGTGCATCTCACTGAACGCGGAAGATATCAGATATGCTCTTAATATGCTTTTGATTAGATTCGCCTTTGATCTGCCTTCTAATCCATATCAATCGATACGAGGCAACGTTTCAAAACCTTACATTGTTTCAATGTTAATTTTCTCGCTGGAAATAAGCATGAGCTGCCACGTGGATGGCGAAAAGGGTTGCCGCTATGCTGACCTGGCTCCTCTTAATTGTGGCCCGTCCTTGCAGGCTGAAATAATTGATGGACCTCTTCAGGGTTTGTGAGGTATTTGTTAAGCTCGCCAGTTGGTCCATTCAGAGTCAGTTCAATTGGTAAATAAACTATACCTACTAAAACTATTTTGAAGCTCATTTCAAATGCACTTGCGGCCTAGTAATCGATACCTTCTACTGATCTAGTTTCTATTGGCTAGTTAAGTAACAACACTGTTCGCTAGCTTCTAAGCTGTCGCAATCTCTAGAGTGTAGACCGCCAATTATTGCAAAAACAATGAAAAAATCCAACACAACTTTGGGTGTATATGCTTTATATACCTCTCTTAAGTTAACGCAAGTGAGCATATGTTCTTAGATTCTGCAAATACCCCGTCTTCATAACATGCTTCTACTCCTCTACTCCTCCTTTTAAGTCCCTGCAAAGATGTTGATCAAATGTTGGAAGAGAAAATGTTGATAAAGAAACACAATAATAATAATGTTGAAGGCCTAAATTAGAAGATCATGTTAAGTTTTACTGAGAGAGGGATAGAATAGCTTTTGTTGGGGGAGAATAATGCATCCAACGTGGATTCCAATTGATGGCTTTACAAGTGGATGATAAAGGCCAAGATACATATTCGCTCTATTAAGAATTTTAAACACTTAGTGCATGCAGTTGGTATCTTGGAATTCCCATTATCAATAATTGAAATGGAAATTCTCCGTATATATTCTTTACATATACACCATCAGACAATATGTTCAAGATTTACTTCACATTTGTTTACCATCAACAAATGAAAATTAATATCATATTCAACTATCAATGGACATGTCTTTCATTACACATGATGGGAAGGCTAATGCAAAACTTTTATTTTATGAGATTGTCTTACTACACCGGAAACAACCTCTCTATTACGTAAAGATAAGGTTGCGTATTAATGGATCTCTCCAAATTCCGTGTCTTAACGGAACTTCAACTGGGTGTTGATGATAATGATTGATGATGAGATTGTCCTGCTACATTAACTTCTTGGTATATATGGTTTTAACTTAACTAAAATTTGTACTCATTTTAATAAGAAAACATACTAATTTTATTCTTCCATTTTAAACATTATAAATGGTGGTTGCTATAACCCCATCGAATTTTGTAATGCTCTTGCAATATTTAATCCGAGACGTATTCAAAAATATGCGCTTGGAAATCATAATCAAACGGGAATGAGAAAAGGTTAGCTACGATGAAAAGCTTGGGGAATAGTAGTGAAGGAAATAAAGGGAAGACAGGACAAGCTTGCCCATAAACCACCCTGTACTGCGCATTTATGATACGATCACTTTTGCCCTGGAGTTCACTTTCTGGGAATTGGTCATAGTTATATAATACATCTCTACCATTCCTGAAACACATCACATAATGCAGTAAACAATTTAAAAACAATAACAATTCGTAGTTTACAATCAGCAGCACCATCCAATTTTTAATGATTTCTCGCCCTCCTGTACTTAATTACCATTATATACAATCATAAAGGTGTAACTATATGCACATGGTCATTACCAGTCCTCTGGCAGAAAGGTGGTGAGAGTTACACTAATAGTATGGTAATCTTGACAGGAATTTGCTATGTTTCAAGATTACAAGAGATTTAACCCCTTGTAATTCAGGAATGGGGATAAAAGATTATGTCAGTAAGCTAGAAGATCGTCATGTCTAAAGCAAAAAAAAGAAAAAATTCATATATATCATCATTCACTACGTGTACAATCACTTTTATATAAAATGTATGAACGATGTCAATGGAAGGACGGTAAAAGAGTTAAAAAGTAAACATGTTTATGAGTTTTTTAAGAGAATCGTTAACAATCGGCAAAGTCAAATAAAGTTCTCCGTGATTCTCATGATAGTTGGAGAAGATAAAACATCATTGTGGCTATTCCACAAACCTGATACTGAGGAACCTTAGCTCAACTTGCTAATACAAAATACATCAGGTATCCTTTGAGACCTTTCTTCACTTTGTTTTGCCTTGAGCAGAAAGGAAGATGTTTATGGTTGAGCTAACAGTTGTTTTATTTTGTCAGTGCAAGGAGACAGTATTAACTGCAAAAAGGAAAAGAAGACTTTCATGGAATATAATAAGTTGGCCATATTCGAGTCAAGAGCAAGAGAAAGCTGCTAAAGTTCCTTAGCTAAGAGCCAGGAAGATTAGATATATACTAGAGTTTCATCTTCGTTTCTCTGGTGCATTTCTCTAAATTATTAGCTGAGACCAGCTTGGAGAGTAAAGCGCGAAAGGAGAAATCTTGAAGGCTAGAGTCTTCGTGGGGAATCAGACATCCAATAACGTTGCAGCTTTGAAAATAGGGAAAGTTATCATCTTCTACTTCATCCGTCTCGGGACTTTTAGACATCATAAAAGTTATTCAGATAATGGACCCGGCACACCTTCATAGCCAGCGTGACCAGCTTCAGGAACCCTACTTTCCAGGGTATTATTCTTCTTTATTATCTCAACCAGTGTTTAGGGTTCCAAGTGACAATGACTTGAACCATGGAATCAACTTGTAAGGACTTCTTATCTCTCGACTTATTCATTTCCTTTGGGTGCTAATTAAATCCGCGGTCAGCATATAAGTATTACGGAAAGTAGTATAGTCTCTTTTTCATATCATCTAATTAGCCTTTACCATGGTTTTTTTGCTCCAAAATTTTTCCAAACTCTTCTAATTTTAAGATCCAAATTCACTACAGTTCATCAACTCTTGGAGCTAGTCAGACAATTATAAAGTGTTGCTTCATTACTCATTAGGGTTACTGGCTTTTCTTTCTAAATGCCTTATATGGTGATAAGACTCTTTCTTGACCACCAAGTTTTCATTTAAGCTGTGTTTCTCACCGTCTCACATGAACAAGCTGCAATACTAACGGTAGCTAGCGACTGCAGAAATACTTCCCTGAATGAATATATCCCAACTTCAAAGGAAGCTTGGCAACTTCTTAGAGCTACTTCCATGAGTGAAGGCTTGGGCTCTTCTGAAGCATCAAGTTTCTCCCAACAATCTGCGGCTAGTGAGTTACTACTTTCCAAGATCAAAGATGAGATGCCAGGTTGCTTTCCCAAGCTAAGCGAAATGCTTTACAATCCTTGTAACGTAGAAGATCACTCAGAATTTTCGTTTACAAAATACAAGGAGCCATACACTGACCATCAGAGCCTCGTTGAAAGCTATGACTTGCTGGTGCGCAACTTCTCATCTGATCAACGGCATCTCACAGAACTACAGCTTTCGGGTGGAGATTTGTGCTCAAATGTATTTCAAAACTTTGAAATCCTGCAGGGACATTACTCGTGTGATTGTAGTAGATATAATCTCTGCAATATACTACCTGTCTCAACCTTGGACTTGTCTTCATCATTAGTTTCAAGTTCCTTGGATTTGAACTTTCAAGCCATGGATCATTTAACCCCACCGCGTACTGCTGCTAATTCCAGTCAGTCACAGAAACATCGTCTTGGCCGTTTTCCACAAGACCCTCGAAGTAGTACCTCAAATAGTTCCAACAAGGTATCTATTTTACTTCATGATGATCTTCTTAATCTTACTTTGATCAAGTAACTCTCTTTCTACTACTATTCTATAAGCTGTGAAGCTAAAAGAAACAAGACCAAAGTCCAGTATCTTTTCTCGCAGTTGAAACTCTCGATGCTTTCAACGAAAATACTCTATTGTTAGCTTGTTCTCTTGCTGGCATGTAAAGAATTTTAAGCGTTGCGGACAAAACTTTCTTTTCGCATGCAATGAAATTTTGAGCTATACTGACAAACTTTGCTTTCGATATTGACTTTAATGCCATACCTAATTTTTTACTTAATCAATGAAATGAAACCATACGCTTTGGATTCTGAAGTGCTCAATCTCAGAAGATGGGCTTGGGAGGAAAAAGAGACCTAACAACAACAGTTCTCTTGGATCAAAAAAATTTGCTCTAGATGCTAAAGAGGTCCACTCTGCCTCAAAATCTTCATGCCAGCCATTAAAGGTGACTGGTTGGAGTTTAAACAGTACCTAATTATTTTGTTCTTAGAGGTTATAGTTCCTAACCACATATGTGCAAATTAGATTAGGAAGGAAAAACTAGGAGACAGGATAGCATCTCTTCAGAGGCTGGTGGCACCTTATGGCAAGGTAATTAAATTCTAATATACTCCTATTTCCCTAAATATATGATGGTAAGCATGGGATACTATTAAATATTAAAAGGGCCATACTTATACTAACAGCTTTTTCCACATGTTATATCTTGCAGACAGATACTGCCTCTGTACTGACAGAAGCTATTGGGTACATACAATTTCTTCATGACCAAGTGCAGGTGATCAACTTCAATTCTTTTCGACTTGTTTTTCTGCAGTAGAGCCTGTCCAAATGTAGCATCCTTTATTCTGATATTCACTAACAGAAGTCTGAAATAGAATATCAAGGAGGAAAAAAGGGGAAAACTTGAACGGCGTGGTGAATTATTAAGCTTTGTGCATATCATACTTGATGGGTTGCATTTCTTTAATGCGCTTTATTCTCAGCAGACATTAAGCGTGCCATACATGAAGTCTTCAAGCAGAAAGTCCTCTATGATCATGCAAGTAGTAAGATCGCTAAACCTCTTATGTTGTTCTTTTATTTCTGGGACAGGAAGGGATGTTGAAAGTTACAACTGAACTTTGTTGCAGATAATTTATTTCTTATAGTTTCTTAATGCTATTTCTGGGAATTTAGTAATCATCGATTTGATGTTATTGACAGAGTTCAGGTGAAGAAGATGGGAAAAGGCAACCAAATAGAGATCTAAGAAGTAGAGGGTTATGTCTGGTTCCCATATCCTGTGCATCATACTTTAACAGTTACTGTGCTGGCATCTGATAGATCCCCTGAA
>JAOQMM010000173.1:5933781-5945954 GCA_027563515.1 Erythroxylum platyclados | reverse complement strand
AAATAAAATAAATTTTTATTAATTTTATTAAAAATAAAATATGTAAATATGATAAATTATTAAAATACGATTTTTTCAATTTCAATAATTATCAAAAATATCATTCAATTTTAAATAAAATAAAAATTCGATAATCTTATTTATTTGTACTATTGTATTTTAATATAAAAAGATGTGTAAATATAATAAAATAATAAGAATAAAATAACACTAATTACTAATTACTTAAAAATATATGAACTACAAATATAAATAAAAATTGATCGTCTTATTTATTAGTATTTTAACGTAGAATAAATTTTAATAAATAATTAATTTATTATCATATTAATTGTGACTAAAAGAAATTAACGTTACATATTAAATTTTGTTATACTTTTGATGTAAATAATAAATATAAATATATTAGATTACTAAAATTAATAAATTAATTTGTTTAAACATTCTACCTTTGTGGATTGTTACTTCCCTATTATCTCTCTGTTATATGGTTTTACATAGACAAAGTTTATTACGTGTGCCATTGTTTAAATTTTTAATCAAAAACCTTTGTAGAATGAGTCAAAACATAAAGGGGTACTTTTCTTCATCTTAATTATAAGTGGTTTTTTAAAAACATTTTTAAAGTATAACATATTTTTTTAGAATGAGGAAATTATAGGGGATCTTTATCAAAGTTTCAAATATTGTATTGAAACTTGAACCAATTTTGATACTTGTGTGATACTCATACTCGTCAATGTTAGATACATTTTCGAATAATGTTTAAGATCATAGAAGGAAACAGGTGCAATGCCATTCCTAAGGTTTTGCAAAAGATCCAACTTAGCGCTTATCGTTATCTAAGGTGGTGGATTAGTCCCTTAACACTATTAAATGGATCATATTGGAACCTTAATGTTTTACAATAGAATACAATCGTCCCTTAACCCTTACTTCATTAAATTTCTCTCAAATGTTTGTTAAGGTGTTGCCATTATATCCTACATGGCATGCCAATATGACATAATAGAGTCTACTTAACGTCTAACGTGATATTTATTTTATTTCAAATAATTTAAAAATATTTTATTAACTTTGAACTTCATTAAATTAGGAAAATAATTTAATTATTAGGTTAATAATATTAGGTAGCAAAAATATAACCTCCCAAAGAAGAACCCCAACTCATTTTAGTTAAAATCTTCACCCAATTAGATGGATCATTTCATTTCACTTCAATGCTTTACCCATTTTATACTAAATTATTACCCTAACTTTAGCTAATGATTTATTTCCTCCCATGGAAACTCCAATTAAATCGTAAGTCGTACCCCTACCCAAGCATTTTACACTCAAATAAAAACTCCATATGAATCATAACCTACCTAAAGACCCATTTTCATAACTAAAGACCTACTTTCATAGTATCCATCACATTATTTTTAACCCATGACCTAAAGTAGTTCTGAATACTCTATCACATTATTTTTAGCTTATGATTTAAAATAGTTGTGAAAAATGGAGCTATTAAGTGTGTTTTCTAGCAATGTTTTTTCAATTATGGTGTTGTTCTATTTAGGACTGAATGCTTAAATGAGGACATATTAGACAAAAAGAAATTTATAAAGGAGGTTTTATGGTTATCCTAAGTATCCAGTGAGCTAAATATTATACAAGAAAATGATACAATGTTATCATGTTATACTTTATTGAATTTTGTCTAATCCTTTTTTACAAGGTTATGTGTTGTAATCTTTTGGCTTGACATGATAGTCCATTCAGTCGTAGGGAAGTTTAAGTGATTCAAAGATTTAAGGATGGAAAATTCTAGCTTAAAACATAATTCTAAACATGCCAAAAATGAAGAAATTATAAAAAATGCTTAGGTTGTTACAAGGATGAAGTTGGAGGGACAAATGTGGAAAAGTGAAATGGAGTATAAGATAAAGTTGCAAGAGCATGAGATGATGGTTATAATGAAAGAGAATATGATGTTGAAGAAGATGTTATATACATATCTCATATTGTTTATTATGGTGGTAGTAATAAGTATCTTGTATTTGTGCCACATTTATGTAAGATTAATATTGGAATATATATGCCTGTGGCAAATATATCACAATAATCTCTTATTGTTTAGTAAGTTCAAAATGTAATTCCAAATTCAGTAAGTCCACCAAGTTATATAAGTTGTTATCTATGTATGATAGAAGCTTATGCACAAAAAAGTAATGCAATAGAGCTTTAAATAAATACCATTGGTTGAATTCTATAGCTATATTATTATTTTACATCCAAAAAATTTCTTAAATCAAAGTAATGACACTAATATAAATATCAATATGATTACAACCATGTATAAGCATTAATAGTTCAACACCTAAAAGATAATTTAACATTTAAACTAAGACACTATTTTATCAAGCTTTATTTCACTAACTACCATCTTCCATAATAAGTGATAAGCTTTAGGATTCATATGCAGTGATAAGCTTCAGGATTCATATGCACTTTGTGAGAATCAATTTATGTGTCAACATGTTGTGATGTTTCAGAACCAGAAGCTTTATATTGAGTAGCTTACTCTTATAACTTTCATGATGTTATGCTTGGCTTTGGGTTTGGTAAGAGGGCCCGAGACTTACTAGAGCTTACTCAGTCTAGTATGAAGTCAACAGGTCCAGCTTAAGTTGACCTAATTTCAAATTGAGCTTAGACTTTTTTTAAAGAAAAAATGGTTTGGGGTTGGGCTCTGGCTTTGCAACTCAAACCTTTTAAGTCTAGCCTCATCCATTTATAAAAAGATTTCATTTTATTTATGTAAAAATGAAATCGTTTTGTTACTAAGTGAATCAAAATAAAGTATTTAAATGACGTCATTTCATTTAGCCCAATAAGTTTGACCCAACTCAATCGAAATTCAGGCTTGTCAAGTCTGATCAAACTCGGGCCGCTAACTCTAAGATCAGTCCAAATTTAGAAGGTTCAAGTTAGGCTTATCAAAAGCAGCTGGGGCTCAAGCTAGCCTTAGCCGTTGCCAAATTTACTTGACATAACCTTCTACCTGATGCTTATTGATTGAAATAAAAAGTTGATAAGAATTAGGATCAATTGACTAAAGCTACTCTTCATTTTAGGCATTAATGTTAAGGTTGAATGTTGATATTGTTGGCTGGCTCTGATAGATGCTTGTAAAGAGATTAGAAGGTGATTATACCCTGTGAGTGGCTAGTTGCATTAAAATGTATACATATAATTAATGTTAATATAGTGGAAGATATAATTGGATATACAAATAATTATGAACATACATTTTACAATTTTTAACCTTAATTCTAGGTTGATTAGTAGGTATACAGCTCCTCTTATTGTGCCCAAGTTTTTTATATTTCGTACATACTTAAATTTATCCCTATGTGAAAAATTTTAATGATTTCTTTGTGTATGTTTTTCTTTCCTCTTATTCTTCATTGGTTTATAAGGCATTATTCGTTCTTTCAGTAGAAATATTTCCTCTTGATTGTTTAGTATCCAGAACTTTAGACCCCTAATTGGTTGTAACATGATCTTATATACCTTTATAAACTTCACTTTCTTTTAATAACCTTCCACATATGACTCTGGTTATTGCTTGGTATAAAAAATGACACTAATAGCATGAGGGTATAGGTACCATAGAGTTATCATATCCTACAACCGCATATGTCCTTGCCCAAATATACTATGTGTGTATTATCCCCATTAGTGACTTCATAAGCCTTGTCTCCATTCCAAATGACTTCTCATTTTAATGCATTTAGTTTATTCTTGTTCAAGTTCTTCATCACCTCTAGTGTTATGTTATCTTTCCATTTGTATTACTTACTCATTCAATTCTAAATACCCTTTCATTATTATAGTCCTAATTGTCTTTAATATACTAATAACTGGCCTTTTTCTAGTTGATAGAATCTATGAGTTAAATGTCTCACTTATATTATTATCCATAATTAGACATTTAGATTCAATGCTTTGAAATGCCTTACTCCGTCTCACTCATATTATTATCCATAATTAGACATTTAGATTGAATGCTTTGAAATGCTTTAATCCAAGTTTTCTTAGGATATTCCAATAAGTCCTCTATAGAACTTGGTCTAATCTATCAATCTAATCAACCTCTTATTAAATTATTATCGGCACGTTGATCATGCACAATTTTATAAAAGCTTTCCTAAGATATTTGTCTTGTCATCTTGGCACCCAATTATGATATAAGTGCCTTGTACATATCCTATGTGTAGAAGAGGACAACATACTATTTATGTCTCTTATGATTCCATGAAAAGATTTAAAAATAAGTTAAAACCTAATAACTTACATATATCATAGATAATAAAATACCTTTTAGATATATTAAATCATTGTAATTTTATAACCATCTCCTAACTCCAAGTCCACCGCAAATTGCTCAATAAGCTAAGTTCAATTTTTAGAATTCTCAAACTCTATGATTGCCTATGCAATTAAATGCAAGATAGTTGTCATAAATCCTTGTTACACTAAGAAGTTTCCCTGTATACTTAATTTTCAAGAAGTAACCACCCATACCAATGATAAGCCTTAACTTCTTTCGCCCATGTTTCATTATATGGAAACATACATACATTGTTTTAAACACTAGTTTATTTCCCTCTTGAATTCTTTTAAGTTGTAGCTCAGTTGTGGAATTTGCATTTCTATCCTTTAATTTAGTGCTATAACCATTCAATTTTGTATATTGATTGTGTTGTTCCTTTTGCTTTACTTTCAATACTTTTCTTCTAGCATATTTGTACTTCTTAAGTTCACAAGAAAAATTAAATTTCTCCCTAGATTATTCAATATTCTTTTTAACTCTGATGTTTGGTTTGTTAAGGATCTTTTCCTTAAAATGCCTCATAATGTAGGTCAAAGTCATTCGATGATGTTTGTTTGTTGGGTTACACCTTTACCCTGACTTGTATATTTTTAGTTTCAAGCACTTGTTTTTTTTATGTCAGATGATGCATATAATTAAAATGGACAACCAGGAGGTTTTTTTTTCCCAATACCTAATCCTGTTAGACTCAATTCTTTTTTAGTTTCAAATTAAAGCTTATTGCAGTTGCATAGTCAACCACTACATCATTGAAATGCTTGGTATTTTCAAACATCTTTCCCAGTATCTATTATGCTTGTACCCCTCCAAGAACATGCTTTTTGTTTGACTAAGTCTTCTCAAAACAACATCTGACTCTTCAGCATTAGTCCTTATTAATTGGAAAACTTTTAGGATCTAATGAGTTTGTATACATTTGATGACAAGCATAAACACTAATAATAAACTTTGCTTCTATATCTTCCTCATGAAAAAGAGTTTTGTTGCTTATATTGCTCATCATTTGAATCTACGTCTTATTTATGTTGCTCATCACTGATATTATCATGTTGTTTATCATTTGCATCTACATTTTCATCATCGCTAGTTCCATCTATATTGGTATTTACATTTGCATAAATAGTTGCATCTTTATTAGCATCTAGTGTATCCCTTACATTATTTTTAACTTTAGTCATATCATTTTCAATATGATTCTCTACCTTACCCATATCCTTTTCAATATCTTTAGGCATTATATCCCTGTCCTTAGCAATTTCACTCAAAATGTCTATATCCTCAATATCTTCATTCATGTGAGCACCTATTCATGCCAACTTTTATGCCACTTCACCATTTGGAATACATCCACTAGATTATCTACATGCTTTAAGTACACATCTATAATCTCACGTGTCTCTAACAACTTAATCAAGTCAGGAGCACTTTAGTTGGACTCTAATTTCTTCAAACCATCATTTAAGCTTATATATGAAATCAAATACCATGCATTTATTATGTTCTTATAGCTCAATAATATCCCCATTTACATAAACTTTTATAGGGCTAACATAGACCAATCCTACATTGCTAAATGTCTATGTGTTAGGGCTATTATACTGAGCAATGCCTCCTTGTATGAAATGCCCATCACCAAGTAACCTAATGTTGAATTTCTCATTAATTGTCATTCCACAAAGCATGTAATAAAGTATGTAAGTAGTTGGATTCAAAATGACCAATTCATCTAACAAAGCACGTAAGTGTTTGGCTCTAAAAGGACCATTGCATGTCACAAACTATATAACAAAATAAGTATCAAATTATCATTACTCATTAGAAATGTTTTAACAATAATTCTTTTATAAACTCAGTCTAATAACAGTTAGTTGAAATGGCATATGGGATTTAACAAATTAGTTGAGGTCATACTATATTAACTATAGCTAAATTATGCAAAAATCTAGTAAAACCAAGTATTAGAAGATCAAAAGATGTGTAGAAATATTTGTTACTTACATTGAGGTCCCTTATAAAAACCTATATATCATTATGCCTGTGTATGTCCTGCCACTAATCTTCCTTTCCTCAAATATTAAATTGGCTAAACGCTCTCATGTGACCCAATACCAAACACTTAGAATACAAAATTTCATGATAAGATTAAACTGAAACTTAACTTCGAAGAAACAAAACCTAGCCTGTTTACATAAAGAAGGAACATAACTTTCTTTTATCGTTAAAATACTTAGAATACGAAAAATTATTAATTTCATGATGAGATTAAGCCAAATATAAACACAACCTATCTACATAAGACGGGACCACAACCCTCTTCTGTCTCTAAAATACCAAATACCCACTTAAGATGTTACAATTCCAAACAATGCTCTAACCCCAAAGTCTCCTGTGCACCGCGATATGGATCGATTTCTATTAGATTAATAGATTTAGGAATTTAGGTTAAGGAAATTAGAGTTTCTTTGCAATTAGTGTTCGTAGAATTAAGAATTTTCCTTAAGTCTGATGAATAAGTAATATATGAGTTTGCAAGAGAACGTAGGGTTGTTTTCTACTGCGTAATGATATTAACCTATTAAGTAAATTATTTTCCTAATCTAATTAAGTTTTAGTTTAACAAAATATTTTAAAATTATTTTAAGAAAACATAAATGCCATATTAGGAGCCAAGTAGGCCTCACTATGCCATATTGGCATTCTATATAGAACATACTTATGCACCTTAATAGAAATTTGAGAGAAATGATAAGAGTCTTATCGTTTTTCATTGTAATCTTTTGTTGCAAGACAAGAACAAAAAATCTCATTTTATTACACAGTACAAAAGTACAAGAATTTTCAAGTTACGGTTGGGAGACGACAACATGAGACCATGAAATATCAAAGAATTATCATGATCCTAAGAAAAAAAATTAATGTACAGAGTCACTCTGTAATTAATTTATTACCAACACCGAAAAACAAGAAAAAAACAATAAAATCATGATTTTACATCGTATAGTGTTCAATGAAAAGTACAAGAATTTTCAAGTTACGGTTGGGAGACGACAACATGAGACCATGATCACCTAGGAAAGGGTTCCAGGCTTAGCTCCTATTCTCCGCCTTTGTCCATACACCACCTCTAAATCCAACATCCCCAATAGGGAAAGCCACTAAATCGGGACACCAACTAGCATTTACAATCCTCAGAGATGGCATTGCTATTTGCACCATTGGCCACTCCATTCCCAAGTCCGAGATAGATTCCAGCATCATCCCTTCAATTTTCCACACAGCACCATTCTCTCCCCAGAAACTTTGGTGCATTTTTTCAAGATTTCCAGAAGAAATTGACAAGTACCTAAGCATAGGAAGTGAAATGGGGTTGAGCCAGGCAGGACTAATGCTTCCTGGATAAAATTTGAGACACAGCTCATGGAGTTCTTGTGGAGGAAAGAGTTTGTCAAGTTTGTCAATGAGATCAGTACCATGACTGTCAAAGCAACTTATTATCAGAAACTGAAGTTCCTGGAGTTTTTCAAATACATTAACGTCTTCATCATTGATCTCTTCGCCCTGGTTCAAATATAAGCTTAGTGTTCTGAGTCTAGTCAAGTTTCTCAACTCAGTAATCCGACAACCCTCTAACTGACTCGGTATTGAAGGTCTGAAGCCCAACAAAACCTCAAGATTTGACAGCCTTCCCAAGCCTTTTGGCAAATACTCAAGCGAACCGCAATGGCTTACATCTAACACCCTGAGCTTCTTGAAGGTCATGAGATAAGGTGGCAGAGTTTTTAGATTGTGGCAATAACTGACATCCAAAATCTGAAGGTTTTTTAGTTCCTCCAGCGATGGTGGGAGTTGAATCAAGGGGTGCGTGTTGCTCAAGCTGAGGTATGCCAAATGCTGAAGTGAACCAATGCGACATAAGAGACCTGTGAGAGGCATGTCAAATATGGATTTCCTAACATCCAAAACTCGCATATATTTGCAGTCACTAAGCCTACAAGCAATGCTAGATGAAACCTTGTTAACTTCAAAAGTCTTTGTTGTGGACAACAATGCTCGTAACCTTTGATTTCCAGTGAGTTGATTTACTTCCATCTTGCCACTAATTCCCAAATGACGGCAGCCAGTGCCAGTGAGTTTAAAGAAGGAATCATCTTCAGCCATTCTGATCACCAGATCACGAACCATATCATGAATTTTGCAAGTGTAGATAGTTCCATTGTAAGTTTTATCAACCACTTCTACCAAACAACGATTTGTCAACCCAGAGAAACAGTCCTCCCCAGCTTCAGTTGATGGCCTACTAACTCTCGATGGGACAAATCCCTCACCGATCCACCAATGAACCAATTGTTCTTTTGCTATGACACAGTCTTCTGGGAAGATGGAGAAACTGAGGAAGCAAGACTTGAGGTATGGAGGGAGCTCATCATAACTCAATTGCAGCGAAGCCATCACCGAGTCATCGTTTTCTGCCAATTCATCTCGAAAGTTATCCACAATTCGTCTCCAGTCATGGTAATGAGGTTTATAGAGCAAGAGTCCTCCAATTGCCTTGATTGCCAATGGAAGACCTTTACACTTCTGTACAATTTCATTCCCAACCGTTTCTAGCTCAGGGTATGGGCACTCACCACCATTTGCCGCAAATGCTATCTTTCGGAAGAGTAACCAACTATCACTGTTACTAAGGAAATTAGGTTTGTGGATTCTTGATTCAGGGACTCTCATCTTCTTTGCAAGTTCCTCATTTCTTGTAGTTATGATTATGCTGCTTCCGTTACTCTTGGGCAAACCTTCATATATCCTAGTCCACCAACCTCCTCGTAGGCTCCATACATCATCCATCACAATCAAGTACCTCTTACCTAGAAGATACTGGTATATCTTTCTCAGCAATTCACCTTGGTCATCCCCTATGCTTGCATCTCCCAAGCTCCTGAGGATGCTTCTCATTATTTGTTTTTCATCAAATGTTTCAGAAACTGATACCCACATTCTCCTCTCAAAGTGATCTTCTACGTCTCTGTCATTGAAGACCTCTTGAGCAATGGTGGTCTTCCCCAATCCACCCATTCCAACAACCCCAATTGATAACATGCCATAATCTGCTTCAAAAAGCCAACATTTAATCTTTTGCTTGTCACCTTCCAGTCCAACCACTTGAGTATGATCATAAACTGGAGAGCTCCATCTAGGCATTTGGTCATTGCGAGAATCACTTCTACCCATTCCTCTAATGATTGAAGGGCCAAGATAAGACATGATGTTCTGCTTAATGTTACTAATTTTTTCATTTATTTCCTTGAGTCGCTTTCCAGTTCGATACTGGAATTGAATTTTCGGAGGATAGATACACATAAACCAACTGCTCTCCTCCCTTGACTGAAGTTGACAGTCTGCTAGTATATCTTCAGCTTCATAAATCAGCTCTCGCAAGTTGCCCATAATCGTACATAGAGTCTTGTTCTTCCTCTTTTGCTTGTCTGCATCTTTGAGAAAGGATTGCATTAGTTGAAGCTCACTCTGCAACTTTTCAAATGGTTCTCTTAATTCATTAAATATTGTGAGGCCCTCATCTATCAGAGTGTTCAACAACCTCTCCAAGAATACAGAGACAACTGCATCGACCATGTCTTTGCCTGAAATTCTGAGACAGACAGAAAAATTCTCTAATCAATAGTTTGTTACAAGGATAGAACAATAGCCACCTCTGCTAACACCGTCACTGACAGAATCTTCCAAATGATGGCTAAATATTAAATGTTGGCATTTACACAATCCATTTAGAAATTTCTTTATTAAAACTTCTGTACAGTAATGTAATGGCTCTTGGCAAAAAAGTTGAAGAGAAACAGGAAAATGAACAAACATATGCTCAGAAACTCCGAAATTACGGGATAAAATGAGGGCCAAGCCTGACAAAGCACATGTTCGTTTCACATAAGAATTCCGACATCGCGTAAGGAATAGCCATTAATCCTACAAAGAGAGCTGTTAATATAGACATTATAAGTTTTTTGTGTTTAATTTCAATCGAAAACCTCGTCAGGTCCATGGACTCCTATGGTTACAAGGCATTACTCCTTGGATACTCCCAAAAGTTGCTCATTTCAGAAGTAGAATATATCCAGCTAGCTAAGTTTCTGAAAAATCTACAAACAACGAAACAAAACAACAGGCAGATACTGAAAGCAAAAAGTATAATTATATCAAACTGATAACGAAAAGGTGTGTTAAATTAGAAGCGGGGAGAATCCAAAACATACACTTGGTCTTTATTCCTTGCTGATTTCTGTGGAACAGAGAAATTGTCCTGCAGTACCAGACAGAAGCACACCTTTAGCAAATTGATTGGATGAGCAGAAGAGAAGAGAAAATAAAAGAAACAAGAACATGTACTTGCAATTGAAACTTGTAACTTTGTAAGAGCGTCTTGAATCTCCCCTAAGTCTCCGACAGATGACACCTATTTAGGGTAAGTAGACACACGAGAAAAAGAGCCCTTTGCGGTGAGGTATTCAGTTGCAAACTGACGAAAGCATCCTTGTATTAGGCGAAGTTTTGTTCCAAAATGAGGGCATTACAGTAATATGAAAAGTCTATTGCTTGTCAACGCCAATGCTTAAGGCCTTGTAGTCGACTTCACGCGTGCCTAGAGAATCGAGAATCAGCCGTCCCACAGTTTTTGAGGATATTATTAAAGGCTTTTGAAGTCAGTCTCAGCCTCAGGTTTCTGTTCTTCCTTCCTAGAATTCAATTTCCCCAACAAAAGTTTTAGGCATAATAATTGCAGGGCTTTTAGTTTTTCGGACAAGGAATAGAATGATGATTTTTTAGTAATAAAATAAATAAAAAATATATTACTCAGGTTGATTTTTAAATTTTTTTAATAATGATATAATGCTAATATTTAGTTTGAAAATATAAATTTAGAATAATAAGAGAATAAATAACAAACATTAGTTTTTACTAAATATATCATCATCATCATCATTATTATTATTCTTAATTTTCTTATTATTTTATTTTTTACTTTTATTATTATTATTATTATATTTTTATAGTTAAGTAATTATGTAGATTCCTTAAGAATATTTTTGACCAAAAACTCCTTATTTTTATTCCTAACTCACTTGGAATAGATAGAGATAGGGAGCATGATGAGTTTACTTATTCTCCATACTCAAGGAATAAGTAAAACCTTGGATTATATATTTTATATATTTTCTTCAATCAAGCAAGGGAATAACTTATTACTAAGAATAGATCAGGAATGGAATAGCAATTCCAGTAAACCAGACATCCCATTATGGTTGGTGACTGCAGTACAACTCTCTTCAATCAATTAACCCATCAGATTACTCGTATATTCGAAGAGGAGAACGTTGGGAAAATTAAATGTGAACATCACGAGTGCAAACAGTAAAATACATGTTTTTATATTTTTAATTAGATTTTTATTATTGAATAATTCAAAAAATATGAATCATAAAAGATAATTTTGAATTCCTATAAAAACTTCTTTCCTAGCTCTTAGACATCCTACGTCTATTCTCTAATAGTATTAATAGAGCACTTAAACGTTTTGAGAGGCGAAGGTATTTATAGCAAGGTTGCGAATACCGTACCGGACTTGGTATCGGATTTAGTTCTGGTACGGTATTGTACCGGTACCGGTCAATACCGGGTACCGTTTCGGGTAATTTTTAATATTTATAAAATAGTCCCTGAACTTTTTTAGAAATTGCAAAATAGTCCATTATCATATTGTACTGTATACTTTATAAGTTTACAT
>JAOQMM010000173.1:5881609-5892991 GCA_027563515.1 Erythroxylum platyclados | reverse complement strand
ATCATAGCTCTCAACTATATATATATTTGTATGAATGGATGACTACAGGCCCGCCAAAGGCTCATGGAGACCTTCGGAGGGATAATAGCGAAAAGACGAAATGAAACGGAGCATCAGGATGATTTCCTGCAATCCATGTTACAAAGAGATTCATACCCTTCAAACGAAAAACTTGATGACACAGAGATCATGGATAACCTGTTAACATTGATAATCGCCGGCCAGACCACAACTGCTGCTGCTATGATGTGGAGCGTCAAGTTCCTGGATGAGAATAAAGAAGCACAAGACAAGCTCAGGGTGAGATTGTTTAGCCAACTAATTAGCAAAACAGGCAATACAAAATTATCAATAAGAAGAAGTGTTAACAGAAGCTAGAATGAATTAAAATGAAGGCAAAGAGGTTTTCTTTTTCCCCTCCTCTTAATTAGTAAAAAGAAAAAAAGAAGAGGAATTTCACTGTTCTGGCACATGTCAGCAATAAAAGTCCAAATCTTTTAGATAAGGGAAAAGGCATCTGACCAGTAGTTTCATTCGTTTGTTGTCTTGCATATAATTCCAAAACTCTCTTTCATTCTATCCTAGCTAGCTTTGTTTCACATCATGGGATTATGACTAATAACCTTATTTGTTCTCAGGAAGAACAACTCTTAATTGGCAAAAATAAGGGAGAAGGATACTCACTTGCCATGGAAGATCTTAACGGCATGTCTTTTGGCTTAAAGGTCAGAGTTTCAAAACCATAAAGCAACATCTATTCTGGGAATTCCTGATGAAAATATAATGGATATATGACAAATATTAAATTTTTTTTAGCGAAACTATCCTCTAGACATAGCTTATACGCACATATATAGGGTATGAAATGACATTTATTTTCATATCCGGTCCAGGTTGTGAAAGAAACATTGAGAATGTCAAATGTCCTGTTATGGTTTCCGCGAGTTGCACTAAATGATTGTACAATTGAAGGCAAGTTTCTCCACTTCTTAACTCATGTCAGATCAGAAGTGCTTGTAACATCTTACTCAACAAATAAAAACCTCCATTTTCAATTCCGGACACTATTACCATATCCGGGCATGAACTTCTGAAGTCATGCTTATTTTCAGGTTTTGGGATAAAGAAAGGTTGGCATGTAAACATTGATGCAACTTGTATACACTACGATCCAGAATTGTACAAGGACCCTTTGCAATTCAACCCTTCCAGATTCGAGGTATGTCATAACAAGTTTTGGTTCAGTGGTATCCCCATCATCTCTAAGTAAGACAACTCGGTTTTGAGTCCAGAAACGGGTAACAAATAAATCTGAACAATATAGCGATACCAACCGTGATTTCATGTTTCAGGAAATGCAAAAACCATACAGTTTTATAGCTTTTGGGTCGGGACCTCGGACATGTTTAGGAATGAACATGGCGAAAGTGACAATGTTGGTGTTCCTACACAGGCTGTCTAGTGGATACATGTGAGTGGACCTGCGAGTTTTGTGCATTGTATACCATGTTATGTTCCTTTAAGTTTGCATATGATGTTTTGCTTTTTCCCCATTACGTAGGTGGACAGTTGATGATATGGATACCAGCTTAGAAAAGAAGGCGCATATTCCCAGACTGAGAAGTGGCTGTCCCATAACCTTGAAGGCCTTCAGCTGATGGTAGATTCAAGCAAATGCTTGGATTGGGATTTGGTACGTTAGTGTCCCCGTGTCAAAGGTCTGACCTTGCCAGGCGTTTTTGGCTGGACCAAAGAACTACAGCTACTTAGAACATAGTTGTTTTTATACAGAATCTGCATCTTTGTATATGTACATCTATATTAAACTTGTTAGAAAGATAATCCTATTGACATGTAAGATTAAGTTTGTATATTTTACGATATATAGGATTTTAGCAATTTAAATTTCAGTGTTATTAAATAAAATTGAGATGATTAATACTTTGATTGTTACCATTAAATGGTTGGATTTTTTAATTATAATCATTTAGTAGCTGTATTTCCATTCTTAATATTTCTTAATTTTACAAATTAAATGTTACATAATATACTAATTATATTCCAACTTTTTAAGATTCTATTCATTAGTCTTATCTCAATCAATCGATAATTTAATTATTAAATTATTGTTTCACAACATTATTAATTCTAAATTGACATTACAAATTAGTAGGTAAAACATAATATATTAACCAATTATATTATAAGGTTATTAACGTCCATAGTTTTCTTGTTGTGTATGCTTGCTCATTTTTGAACCTTGATGCATATAGTTACTTATTTTCTAATTCATAATTAATTTTTTAAGGGAAAAAAGTCTAAATTAGTCCTTCAAATTAGGTATGAGATGCACACTTTTTCTTTGGCCAAAGTAACCTTAAACTTTTCAAAACTTTCTCTTTTAACTTTGACTTTACTGATAGATTGAGTTTGTATAACATGTTCTACCCTGGAAGTGTTGGATTTGTTAGAATGAACGAAAAGAAGGGTAATTTTGTTATTTTGCTAAAAAAATAGTATGTTAGTAATTCAACATACTCTTCCATCATTTTTCTCTACCTACTGTCGATCTCGAACATTTGGATATGTGTAAATCTCTCCAGTAAATATCAATTTTCATTTTTCCCTAGCATCAATCCCCAACCTCTTGATTCGATTAAGGTACCTCTATCTCCTAAACTTCATGGGGATTATGGGTTTTGTTGCTTCTTGTAGGTTCATCCAGGTTTTGTTGTTTCGTGTTGGTTCATCTATTGTTTTATGCTAATTCAACCCTTGCTTACTCCTAATGCCAACTCACCATTGCTTGGTTGCCGCTAAATCAAACTATTGTTGCAATCACATTCCAATCATACGTGATTTTACAAAGTTTATTAGGATCTGTAGATTATGGAGGACCAATTTATTTTGATAGGTGTTTTATATAATACTTCAATTTATTTTGTTGAAGCAAACCTAATTTCATAGACTACATAAACGTATTTAGTACACTAATTTCATATTGTTTTTTTTGTTATATTAAGTTATATTGGATTTTTAACATCCTAACCCTTGTTTTCATTTTTAATTTGTATAAGATTTTGTCAATTGTAATAGATGACAAATCTTCAAACTCAACTAGAAGGGGTCATAGTGAAAAGCAATATAGTGAGGAGGATTTTTGTACCGCCCCAAAATCTCGATTTTATGAATAGTATTTTTTGGGCCTTGAATAGTGTATCCTGAGGTGAATAGTGTATCCCGAGGTGAATAGTGACACCCACGACACAAACTGCACTTTATTTTATTTGGCATTAGATAGTGTTATTCAAGAACAACCCAAGGATTTAATTAATTTGAGGTCAAAAGAGTTCATTTTGAAGGTTTGACCAAGAGTTGACCAGTGGTCAAAGTTTGACCTGAAAAGAGGGTGAAAGTCAAATATGAAAATATTAATGAAAATAAATGATATTAATTAAGGTATTTATATGAGGATGATATTTTTTTAATGGGTATTATTTATTGAGAAAAAGAAAAGAATTGCATTTGTTTTTATATGCATTAATGGGTATTATGTTTTTATGGGACCAAATAGCGTTAATTGCCACCAAATAGCATTAAATGCTAACTATTCATTCTCTTCTTCCCCAAAAACTTGCCGAGATTCAGCCCCCCTCTTTCTTCCCCACTTTCTTTCATTTTTTTCTTCCATTTTTAAGTCAACTTTCTCTATCTTTAACCCTCAAATTAACTATTAAATACTAAACCATCAATCTAAGGTCACTAAACTCACCATATCAACAAGGATCTTGGGAAAAAGATGAAGAAAAAGTAGATAGATTTTTTTGATGAATAGTACCCGAAATTAACAAGGTAAGTTAATGGAATTTTGACTGTTTTTTGTACATGATTTTAGTGTAGTTAATTGTATGCATTAGTGAATAAAATGCATGAAAGTGAATTGTTATGCAATATTATGAAGATAAAGAAGATAAGTTGAAGGAGAGAGAGAAAGAGAAAGAGAAGAAATAAGGAATTGATGGTGAAATTGAAGTTTATGGTAGCTTAATTTGAAGAATTGGACATCAATTTGGTTTGTGTTCAAGCAATTGTATTTTTCCCTAAAAATTATGCATTATGTAATTTAGGATTCTTGAGGTAAAATTGGGTTAATATAATTAATGTTAAAAATATTTAATTGGATGTTAAATGAAGTAGTATATGTGATTAATTGAAATTTTGGACTTATAATTTGTATTTTCCTGAATTGGCATATATTATGTTTGAATTTGAAAATTTGGTATACATGTTATTTTGACTAATTGGTGAGATGAATATCTTGAATGTTGTATGAACTAAATTAAAACCAATAATGAAAAAATGATATTAAGGAGTGACTTTTATTTTAGCCGAATATAGAATAACATGTTTTTGGCTATTATGAGATTATATAATTAAATTTCAGTGGAATTTAACTAAATTTGCCCTTAGTAAAATAAATAGGAATTCGAGGAATGTGATAAGATTGGCATGCCAATTAGGGAATTACCAATATTGCATCATATATGTGTTACTAGATTGTATGGCTCCAAGAGCTTAGTTCTGGTGTAAGATATTTGATTTATGTTATGGATTTTATGGTTACGAGAACTCGGTCCTATATTTTTAAAATCCTGCTTATCCGGCTCAGCAACGCAAATTTCGTTAGATTTTACTTTGGGGAAATTATAGAAAAATATATAAATGCATGACTAATGATTAAAGAACTTCAATTGAAAGTAATATTTGTTTGTAAATTCAGTTATACAATTTAATTTAAGCTTGCATTTCATAAATTAATTTTAAATGCCTATTTATGCTTAGAAATAAATTAAGATATTTATATTTGAAAAATATTATACGTTATATATGTTATGATTGAATGAATTGAATTGGATGAGAAATGGAATTGCTTGAACGCCGCAAAGCCTATAGTTTAGCGTGTGGTTTTCTTTTCGCACGTAGGTTTTGAAGAAAATTAGAAGAAAGCTCTTGTGGATCTACTACAAGATTAAAGTCACATAGAGGATTTCAGAAGACTTGGAGGTAGATGTACTACAGAATTATACTTTGTTTTTGGTTATAGCATGTACACATAAAGAAATAAAGAATCATATAGGAATATACTGTGAATTATATATGAAAGTCATGTATAAAATTTGGTTTAGATGAGTTGAAATGTATTGGAGGATGGGCAAACTATTTTGTCAAGGAGTTTAAAATGAAGATGGATAGTTGAGTAACATGCATGAGAAGTGTATTGAAGTTTCTTGCAGGAGGTTTTAAGTAAATATAGAGGAAACTCTATCAAAATTTTAATAAAGTGAATAGTGATTGTTAGAATAATGACATTTCAAATAGAAAATTTTGTAATTCGAAATTTTAGATAATTAAGAATGTGGTAATACTCTGTATTCCAATTCTATTATTGAGTATGTGGTGTTACATGTTTGTCAATATGGAAGTCAAAGTCGTTTGGTTACTTCTTGGATCAATCATAATTCTAGAAGAAGATTTTATAGATGCCCTAACAATGAGATATTTTCCTTATTAATAATCAACCTATTGTTATTTAGTAAGATAACTGTTGTTGATAATTAATAATATTTATCACAACACTATTGTAGGAAGGGGGATGTAATTTTTGCAGATGGGTAGATGAAGATTTCAGTGAAAAGTGAAATGCATTAAACAAATTTAAACTTGAGAATAAAAGGTTAAAGGTTGAGAACAAGAAGTTGAAAGATGGTAAGTGCATAGATAATAAGTATGAGCAACAAGGTGAATTGGTAAAAGTGAAAATGACACTAAAATATACAATATCTGAGACAAGAAGATTGTAGAATGTGATATATAATTGTAGAGCATATGTTGTAATATTTGTAGCTATTTTTATTGAAGAATATGAACTTCATAAAATTAATTTGATGTTGTGTTATGGTAATTTGCTAGGGCTATCTTGTTGGATTAAGAATCTATTATAATTATAAGGATAAATATATTATTAGCTTCTATAGTGATATTTGTAGTTCATCTTATATCTAATTGTTTGTGTATTCAATTGATAATAAATTAAATGGACATGATATGCATAATAACTCTAAAATGACAATTTCATTACTTAACCAACTCTCAAATGGCATAAGTACCACAACAACTCTAGAAGCTATTTAACTAATTTCTATTTCACCAAATTCCAATATGTCACAATAACAAGCAATTTCACAACTTCAATATCTAACTTCAAACTCCAAGAAATTTTAAGGTCATTATAACTTCAGTTTTCAAACAGATTCGAAATGGAATAAGTTCACAAAGAGAACTTCACTACAAGTTTAAAAATCAAGTTTCACTTTCTCTCAAGGTTAAATCTCCATGCCTTCTTCTCTTTGCATCACTCTCAGTGTATAAAGCAGATGAAATGATTCTATTCCCACCTTTTCATTGTAAGCTAGTTCGTTGAAAGTTAATTTCAATTTGGGTATTAGAATATGCAGTAATGGATCTTTGTAAGCTGTCTGGCCTCATGATCTGAACATTATCTCTATGATGTTTAAACATGAAAATGAACATAATTACTTAATACAAAATTTGAAATACTAATATTAACATATTCCAAATTTCAATTAACTTACATGGTATTCACTTGAGCTAGTTGAATCATTGAAGTGTACTCCATACCCACTTATCCTTCTCTCTTTGCCTTTGCCTCTGCCCCTAGTCCTGACTCTACCTCTTCCTCTCACTCTGCCTTTTCCTCTTCCGCTAATTATTGTTTTATGCTTTCTTGATTTTCACAAGTCTATTCAGCATATGTAACATTTGTTGATGCAGTATGAATTGAATTTGTGGGTTAAACTCCTTATTTTCTCCTTACATTGGTACTAGATGATCTTCGTACCTATTTATATTTTTAAAACATTGGTTGGTTAGTAATGAAATGGTAATATAAAAAATGATTTCTTACATTTATTAGACTTCTGCATGATCATTGGTTATACGCTTGTTGTCCACATTTCGTGCAAGTCATTCTTCTTTTATGTCTAGTCTCTTTTCTTATTTTAGGTTGCTTACATTTCTCTTTATTCCTTTTTTTTGGGTCGATCATGCATTATCCTTATTGCAGGTGCCTCAATAACTTCATATGAGGACTAAAATTTTTTTTCATCAATTGGATCGAGGGAATACTTGTATGCTTGCAAGTACCTCTCTTAGCTATATTATTTGTCAATGTAGTCATCAAGATTTTGGTGGTTATGGAAAATGGCAACCACAACATGAGGGTGTGGAATCCCAGTCAAATCTTAATATCTACAAGTATAAGTATGACTCTTAATTCTAATATAAGACATTTCTAGTCCATGCTTAACTTCATATCTATCATCTCATTTGAATCAACAAAGCAACTAAAGCTCTCTTTCTTATTCTCCTCTAATATGAACTTTTATTATATATTACTATCCCATTTCTCTTAAAAATTCCTTTTTGTATATATCCTCTTCATCACCATCTTCTTGATATGCTTTAATAGGCTAACTATATACTTTACCCTAGCCTCTAAGATTTACTTATTGCAGGTCTCACTCATGTTATTATCCAAACAATCACATTTAGTATTGACACTGAAATATAAATTGCACCATGTCTCCTTAGGATATTCTAATAAAGCTTAAATATAACCTAGTCTCAAATCATTTAGTACATACAACTGATCATTAAAATTAGGAACAAATGTTGTCTTAGTTTTCCTCTAAATTTGAAAGTTTAGATTGTCTCCATTCTATCTTTGTCTCTAATTAGCATAAATATGCCTTAAACACATTCTATGCTCAATTTTCGGTAAAACTATTTTCGTTGCATATAAAAGTCCCTGAAAAAAATATAAACAAATAAAAATAAAGTTTTTATTAAGTGTATATATATAAACGTTTATTACCAATTCAATGTAGATATACCTTTTCATGTCATATATGAATATGAAGCCACTACCATCTCCAAGTTGTAGATCTAAAACAAGAAGCTCTAGAAACCACTTACATGTTTCAGTACACTTAACATCAACCGCATCCTAAGTAATAGGAAATATTTGATTTTTTCTGTCCCTTCCAACAGTAACTAATAACTTTCTTTTATAGATTCCCTTCGAGAAAGATCTATATAGTCTTATAATTGGTTTAGAACCCTTAATCTAACCCTTTTTACAAACAATAAAACAAACATAACACCTTACAAAGATCCTTTTACCTTCATCATTAGTGCTTGTTCTTATCGCCCCACTTTAATAGTTTAGTAACTACATGACACCCACGCATCATTTTGATGACAATTGCTTTTGCTTTCTTACAAGTGTTAAATCTCACATCCGCCTTTAACTTCTTTCTTAATAGGGCCTTCAACTGAACAACCTTAATATATGGTTGTAAGTAAATCATGTCCTTATAGTGGCTTATAATCCATTTTGATGTTTGTCATTTTACAACTCTACTTAGGTTCATATCTCTTTATGACAAAAATGTTGTCATTTCTCTCCAAACTTGCAAAAAGTAACCAAGGCATTGTGATATGTATATCACTCTCAATTGATTCTCATTTTCTATGTATTTTAGACCCGAACTCTTTGTAATGGAGTATTTAATTATGACCTCCTTAAATTCTTTTGCATCTTTAAACTTCAAAATTAAATCCCAATCTAGAAAAGTAGATGTTGGATCATAATATAGGTTTCTACATTTACCTTTTCTCGATGCACTATCAACATTTTCGTCTAAACTTGTATAGTATTGACTCGAGTCATCACTTTTAATATACTCACTATCGTTTTCAGAAACAGAATCCTCCTAGTCATTTTCATGCCCTTTCTCACTTTCATAGTTTTCAACATCATTATTCACGGCCTCATATTTATTTCTCTTTTGGACTTTCTCTCTTTATATTTTGATCTGACAACTTAGAGGTCATCATCATCTCTTTCACTTTTACATTCCAAATCAGTTACCAGATCACTATCACTATCATCATTTTCAGTAGAAACATTATGTACATCCTTATTAGGCACGTTATCATTAGTAAAAGCATTAGGTACATTATTATTAGCAAAAGCACTAGGTACATCATTAGCAGAAGCATTAGGCACATCATCTTCATTACACACTTCATGCTTAATATTCACACCATCATGCATAGTATTAACACCATCATGCTCAATAGCAACATCATCATGCTCAGGATTTACAAATTCATGCTTTGAATTCAAAACATCAGGATCACCATCGTGCATATTATTTAAAACTTCATGCTTAATATGCACATCTTCAATAGGCACACCAGTATCATCATTGTCATTTAATAATGCAATATGCACATCTTCAATAGGCACACCAGTATCATCATTGTCATTTAATAATGCAATATGCACATCTTCAATAGGCACACCAGTATCATCATTGTCATTTAATAATGCAATTTTTTATTTAATTTTTTCTCTATCATCTATATTACTTACTCCTAAGACAAGCAGTTCTTCCTTTATGTAATGATTATCTTCTTCTTCAGCATTTTTTGGATCTATGTTATCATCATTATCATTTACATTATCTGCTTTTAATGCTTTCTCTATTATATTCACCTTCAAAATAAACCTCCATTCTTCCATAGACAATATAAATAAAATTAATTGTTTTCGAGTCATCTACAATCTCAATCAACCCACCTTCTTAATGTTTATTTGGTTGCCTATAATACACTTCATCCAGTCTATCATACTAACTATGCTTAGCAGTCCAACATAATTTCTCTGGGTCAATACCTTAACTAATATTTTACTACTACTAATGTATTAAAATAAATTTTGTCTATCAATTCCCCCCCCCCCAACCTGCCATAGTGAAATAGAATTCCTTTTTCAATGGGATTTTATATCATAATAAAATAAGAATTAAAAGGGTAATAAGTTATTCAACCCTAATTATGCAGCAAATCCCTAATTTAATAAGAACAATTTTCATTGAAATTGAAATCCCTAATTTATGTAGGAAGTGTAACCATAGAAATTAGGAAAATCGCTAACTTACCTCACACTTGACCAATTAGCCATATGATGCCAATGAAATCTCCTCAAGCACAAAGATATCCCTCCAATTCCTTTAAGGCCATAACACGCATACAAGAATGGTTATTGTTACACAGGTCTTCCTCCTACGCCTCTATCACGAATGTCTTGTCTTCTCCATTCCTTAGTCATCAACATCTTCGTGAATTCCAATTTATGAACTAAATTGCTAATCTAATAATAGTGGATTCTTAGAAACTAAAATCACTAATTTAAGCAAAAACTGAAATCCTAGAAATTAGGAAAATCACTGATTTAACTCAGTGTAGACCAATTAGCCATACTATACCAACAAGAATCTCCTTCCTACTCCTCTGTCCTGTCTAATTCTCTAAGTCCAATCTCTTCCTCCACCCTCATTTAGAACCTCCTCCTCAACTCTATTTTTTTTTTCCTTTTGTTACTATCAAAAGGATGATGAGTTCATGCTTAAGGGTCAGAAATTCTTATAAAATGCAAGTGTTTAGTACTTAAAAATTTCCTTCATTTTTATCAAACACTGCATTTACAATATTAAACTAACTTTGTTTAAACACTCCCCCAATTGAAGAAATAAGTTACAATTGTAGGAGAATAATGTATATACACATTAACAGGTCACTACAACTTGACACGTTGCTATAGGGATGGAGCATGTTGCACAAACTCAATATCCCGATGAATTAATGGTTAAAAGAGAAAGTGTTAGGAAGTTTAAGGTCACTTTGGCAAAAAAAAAAAATTCGGGACTTTTGTGCACATCGCACCTAAGTTAGAGGACTAATTTGGGCATTTTCCCTTTCTTTAAATATAAATATGCACTGTTCTATTTGTATGGTGTTTTAAAATCTTATACGAGGTATGTCAAAATAGTTACCTCTTCTACATATCGATAAAAGTTAGAAATTTGAATCTAAATGCAGTCCAAACGAATAAAAGAAATCATATATCACATTAATTTCAAGTTTTCTTGAAGGTGATTTATTAGTTTTTATTCTATAACTTATCATTTTCTTCTAAATTATTCTCATCTTAATTTTTTATAATGAATATTATTAATTTTGGGTAAAACATATCTCCAATTCCTACATCTTTTAAAGGGAAATAAAATTTTAAAATAATTTTTATCATATAGAATATCATAATTACAAAAATAAATGTTATTGTTATTGTTAGATATGAGGAATAACATACGATGGTTTTGCCCTTTAGCGAAGTACTACTGTGAGGAAAGGGTGAAAAGAACCCCCATCGGGGAGTGAAACAGAACATAAAAC
>JAOQMM010000173.1:5786702-5816654 GCA_027563515.1 Erythroxylum platyclados | reverse complement strand
GATATGGTACTGGCTTAAAGGTGCCACCGATAGTTCAGGCCTACCTAGGACACCTCGTGGGTCTACCAAAAAAAAATATATATGTTAACGGAAAATTTAAGTTATTTTTGCAAAAAATTAAAATTTTGGACATTTTTTAAAATAGTATTATGAAATTATGTAAAATTTAAAAAATTTTTATAATTAATTCAATAAATATTAATCATGGGTATCACGTACTGAACTCCATACTCAAAAGTCCAGGACCTTTTGACTTAGGAAGAGCAATAGATAAGAAATGAAAAACAGAGTAACGGAATTATTAGGCTTTAAAGTGGCTACAAATGAATGGAAATTTTGGGCCCTTATAGGCAAAAACAGCTCCAAATGGTCCAATCTTAAGGAAGAATCTAGTTGAAACAGTAAAATCCACAAAATCAGTTTGGTCGGGTCTCCAATGTTTCGTTTGTGGAATTTATAAGTAACAAAGTAAGCCCAGTTCCAGGCTTCTTGGATCTGTGGATACAAGTTGGGAGTCGTCTTGAGGTTCTTACTGGCTGGTGTTAAAGTTACATTTTGTCGTGGTTGGAGCTTGGAGAGTAATTCATTTGAGGTGGGATGATGTTTAGAAAACCGTAAGGATTTTCTCTCCAGTTGAGTATAGTCTAACATACTTCAAGAAAAATAAAATTTTCATATATTGTTAGCAAAGAATAAGAAGGTACATATGAATGATGTAAGTAGTAAGAACACATTAAAGTACTTTTTAAGTTTTAACCTGCTCCCCACCCAAGATAAGGACAGGCACACCAGCAATGACAAAAGTAATTCATCTAATCCTTAGCATCATGTCATATGCGCAATATAGTTACGATTAACAAAGTTTTACACTACCTGTACATAGGTCTAATTATAGTTCAGACAGTGTAAGCTCAAAATCGGAGGAAAAGGGTAGTTGATCAAAATTATAGGAGGTTTTGAATAATACTGATAAAAGTTGATAATCTATATAGTGATGGTGGCTTCAGTACCTCATCAGATCAGATACCAAAAGATCATATCTGGAAAGAGAGAGGTGTCGCCTGAAAGAAAGCGTCTCAGTGCTTATGAATCCATTTAACGTCTACAATTCTGCCACCAGGGACTTGGTATTTCTAAGCATGGTAATGCATCATCTATAAAGCGAACCTATTGCCTTGTCTAAAAGCATGAGATAAACGTGAGGAAAGTAGGTTATCAATCGCCCAAATTATCCAAGACAAACACTAGTACTCCCCCTATAGCTGTGGTACAAGTCATTCCTCTAAATGATGTGAAGGATCTCGATACACGTCTCATGAAACCCCAGTTCACCTTATTCATCGTACTCATTCAATTCATAGACTATCATCAAGTTTGGATTTTTCTCTTCATAGACTAGCAATCCACATCTGGGATAAAACGCTAAACAGCAGCCAGATATTCGTTGACACCTACCCTATATTTCTTTCTTTACCATCCTGATGGAAGGAAGATCTTCCATGTGGTTCTGTGATAGATCTAGACAGAATCAATGTCTGGGGTCCCAACCAACACATCATCATGAATGGACGTTCCGAGCAAATTTTGTTCCTGTTCCAACTGTAGGAATGGTCCCAAAGAAACACACTAGAATTAATGTATGATTGATTCATGTCTAGACATGAATACTACGTACATTCAACTGAAAATCAGTTGATAAAACAAATCACTAATGGACTAGGAATATATTGTTAATTGACCCTGATATCCAAGAGTTCTTAAAGCACGTTAGGAGTCGCATTTTCTCTGACGTCGACCCAGCTAAAAGAAGCAAACTAGATTAACAGAGAGATGGCAATCTATTTTTTCTAGTTTAGGTCATGGCCTGAAATTTGATACACCTTCAACAATTAATCCAAGTAAGTGCCAGGGATTTAGACGTAGGATTTATGCTTCCTTTCTCAAGTTCCAAAGAAGTAGCATCTCTGAAAACTTCAGATGCGCTATGGCAACAAACATACATTAGAAAGCAAGGCTCCACAAAATTTGACCAGTGTATTATTCTCATATGGTGCACCCTGTTTCTTGAAGTTCTATACCAGAAATCAATAGTAAGATGTTTAAAGAAATTGGCACGAGTAGAGTTAAAGGTGGGGTTAGGAGCAGAAAGTAATGAAAGATTAAAGTAGCTTTTAAAATACTTTAACCATTTGTTACTTGCTAGGGGGCGACACAGTGCACATCCTATTGAAGCATGCGGGTGGAGATGGTGCAAGCGAACAGGATATTCATGGTTCTAACTTTACACTTTCTTTGATTGTTATCGGAGATTAACAATAGCACCAGAAACAAATTGAAGGAAATCTATGGTTCTTGTGGTTTAATAGTAGAGAAGACACAAGAACTTCTTTTTGATGGATTGAAATGTACTCTTCCAACGCTCTTTTCAGAAACAGTAATCAAGTCACTTTAGGATAGACTTTTTAATGTATCACCTACCAGCTAAATTGGCCGTTGAGGGAAAAAAAGAAACAAAGGAAGCACACGCTTTCTGAAGCAAATGTTTAGTTCGGGGATATGAATTTATCTGCATCTTGTTGAGACAATGCTGAATTGTCCTCATTCACAGAATGAAATTGAAATTTCAGTATGAAATGAAAGATGGAGACAAGCTAAACCACTTTTTGATTTCAAAATCGTCAAAAAGAAGACACAACGTGGAAGCTAATGCTTGGGTCCAAGAAAAGTTTCTATAGGACAGAAACATGCCTTTGTTCTGATAAAATGTTTCAGGAGATCGATGATATTAATTAAGCAGCAGAAACGGAACTTTGTCCAGGACTATTCGTCTATTTGGCCACTGCTGTTTGGTTTCGATAATGGTGACTCCATTTGAGCTTCGAAGTGCGCAAGTTCATGATTGCAGAACTGCTTTTCCAAGTTTGTCCCGTGAATTTCAGCAATAAAGCCACAGCCATCCAAGAAAATAAGAATGGAATATAAATTAACAGAACAAGATGGTCAACTTTAGCATAATAATTGAAAACTCTAACTCTTAAAAGTTCCTTTTTTTTCCTTAGACTAAGCCGCTGCATATTAAAAACTAATAAGCTACAGTAAACGTTAAAATACAGGTTTGTTACTGAAATATGCTGCCTATTGGCAACAACCAACGACCACTTATACCCCATCAGGGCATGCATAACCACCATCTTCACTTGACCCTTTCCAAAAAGGAATAATTGAAAGGTAGCAAAACAGTTCCAAGTGACTAAAGAGGCGGCAAGGTGCTTGGCATGTTCTTGAGGAGTGCAATTAGTGAAAGAAAAAGTTGCTTTAAAGTCCTAATCATATAACCAATCTTAGAACTTCAATATTCATCAATGGTGGAAATAATCATGACTAACCCAATTCAGGGGGAAAAAGGGAGAAGAAAGAAAGGGATTAAAGTAAGGTAGGCACCGACGTAGATCATCGTCAGAATCTAATCTTCCAAGATAAAAAGGAGACTTTTTCATTGAGTGATTACAGGGGAAGATGAAATTAAAGTACACATTGTGTAGGGAATCATTATCATATAATTAAGGTATCATTGGTGCGAAATCCACTAGAAACACTTGTTTTCGGAATTAATTACATGGCTGTGGGGACAAGAAAATTATGACTGTCAATAACTCTTTACGAGAAACTAATCCTCGGCTTTTTACAGAACTGTCTAAGTCTTCCCTTGAAGAATCAAGTTTGTCATTTCATAATCATCAAAAAGCAGCCCAATAGCACCCAACATACCAAATAGTTTTAAATTTTTAAATAGATTGCTTACGTTAGAAAATCAGGCAGAATCGGATTCAGACATAAAAGAATTAATATAATTTTTTTAATTTCTCGATGTTGAAATTACTTCTAATTTTATAAAATGATTTTATACATAAATGATAAATCATTATAAATTAAAAATTATATTTCTTACCTTATTCTTAAACATGATCTTTTTTCTTGTTGTTTCCCGCAAACTCTTTCTGAAATCAGTTGTTGTAGAGAGGCTTAGACAAAAAGTGTTAGCTCTCTTGAAGTCTAAGTCTATTTATAATAGGTTCTGAACTTTTAGTAATTTAATTGAAATAAAATTCTAATTTCAGTGAATCTTCTCGTATTTATCCTTATTTATTAAATAAAATCGAAGTCAACATATCTAATGCACAAGGTTCCCCGTTTTAGGAGGGTCTGGGAAGAGTCATAATATATGTAGCCTTCCCTTTGTATTTTTACAAAGAGACTGTTTCCGTAACTTGAGCTTATGACCTTATGGTCATAAAGAAGCAACTTTACTAATTACTCTAAAGCCCACCATCACCCTTATTTATTAAATATCTTATATTAATTATATAGTTTTTCAAACTTTACAATGAAGTTCAACTTTGATTAAAACTCTTTTCTATCTTCAACTCGTTCTTTGTGTGTGACCTATTTAGTTCCTAAATATGTTAGCAATAGATATAAATTATAACCCTAAATCATATTTAAGATTAGATAAATTAAACTCCTTTAATTTATCTTTAATTCTCTAGTAAAATAAATTTATATCCATAGATCAAGATTAATGTCTAGCAATAGATCATAACCATCCAAATATTTAGAAATGTCAAAGTGATTTTAACTAAATTTTTTATGCATGATTTTTCTGTATAATTCAATTCTTTCATCATACAATATTCTGTTTAGACATAAAGCATAGAAATAATATTTACACTTTTTTTTATTACAATCATATTAGTCATCAACTATTAGTAATTGATTCAATTAATAACATTTGAAAATTATTTTTAAAGTGTTATTCCATCTTGGTCAAGAATTTCTCGAATCAATATTGATCGAGAACAACGAAACATTCTTTTTAATTACTTTAGGGTGATGAATCTTATATTGATCGCTTAACTACTTCTATATATTTCATACAATATCTAATGACTATCGACTGACCTAACCTTGATTAGAATAGGTTATAAACAAACAACAACAACAATAATATCCAGTACGAATCCTGCTGATATGCGAGATCTGGGGAGGTCCAACAAGATGTAGCCTTACCCTAACTAGTAAAGAGATTGTTTACGTCATAAATAATATCAAAACATAACAATCCCTTTATAAGATAAATATAGAGATCTCAGATCAAATGATCACTTATACAATCATAGTGACAATTTTCATAGACATACAAGTCACGCCCTAATGAAATTCTTATATGGGGTCAATTTAGTAAACTTGTTCTCTAACAACCACCTACACTTTTGTTTAAGTATCTCCATACTTTAGTCTATGATATTAAATTCTTTCATAACAAAGAAATATAATGTGTGCTAGTCTTTTTTACGATCTATTAATGTCCTATCTTAATAGAACAATTACTAGGAATAATTTAAGGATAATACAGAAATACAATATGAGTCTCACAATCATGATCTTATCATAAATTCATTTGTAATGTATATTCATCTTATGAACTTTATCATATACATATGAACATGTATAAGATAAAAAATGTCTTTAAACTTTTTTATCACTAAACTACAACTACTAATTGGTTGTTGGGTATAAACCAATAATCTCCTACTTGCACGAAGCCAATCATTTAATTATCTTATACCTTATTACTATATGATGATCATGCTACTGCTGATACATTAGTTTAGTAAAAGAATTCTACAAAATTCTCCACAATAAAAATTTGCTTAAATCTTACAATTTTTTATTTTAATTATCATCATAATTAAGATAAATTGTCTAAATACATATTTGAATCTTTGATGAGATCTTAGCTTATTTTACATGCCCAATAGCTCTAGTGTTTTAGAATAAATTATTTTCTGATCAATACAAGGAATTATACTAAGTTC
Source organism: Erythroxylum platyclados (assembly GCA_027563515.1). Classification (NCBI taxonomy): domain Eukaryota; kingdom Viridiplantae; phylum Streptophyta; class Magnoliopsida; order Malpighiales; family Erythroxylaceae; genus Erythroxylum; species Erythroxylum platyclados. The sequence goes on along the minus strand of JAOQMM010000173.1, from coordinate 5,810,778 downwards.
GCTAAAGAATTTACGATCCAAATAATCATTTCCACTAAATAATAAATATATTTTGGCTTATTAGCAATTATTGCTACATTGGAATCTTTCTATTCTCAAAATAATATTGTTCCATGTAAAATATATCTTAACCAATATTTACTTCTAAAGTTAATATCTATATAAACTTGAAATCAAATATTAATTTATACATAGAATAACGGATATCTTCAATACTTCATAAGTATTATATATCTCAAATACTATGGTATTTTTCAAGCACTACGGTAGGATAAAAAGCAAAAGGACATGACAGGGTAAACTGAAGTTCAGTTGATGCTTGTCCCATTGAAACACTTATTGCCATTTCACCTTGGTAAAGTCGGGGACAAAGATTGCTTCTTGAATCATTTCTGTTCTGTGAACTGGCAAGTTAAGAAATTGTAAAGCTGAACCAATCAAACAAAAGAGTTGAGGGGAGGGGATGTCCTTCAAGTTCTGTAGCAGAATATCAAAGAGAAAGGACCCTTTTAGCTGACAGAAATATGATAACAACAAGAATATCAAAAGCATACATGGATTTATATTTATATATATGTATATACTGAAAAACCCTGTCTAGAAAGAAATACATTACATTCGGTCGCTTCCCCAAGATGGGTTTTAACAAACAAGATGAACGTAGAACTTCCAAATTCAGAATCCATTTGCTTACCACTAGAAAAGTGGAATTACTCAAAGTTCATCCTAAAAATCATGTCTACGGTACCACCCGAAGGGTTTTAACAGAAACAGCCAAAACTAACCATCCTGTTCATGGACCCCCTTAACTTGCATGCTCATTTCGTTCATAGATGGTAGAAGTTGAGAATCAAAACAGGATCTTTCTTCATTCTTTTAAGAAACCAACTGTACATGGAGAGTATTAAGTGGGGTAATTTCCCTTTGTCTTTTCATTGTTTCTCATTCTTTATGAAGAACAACTGCCATTGACTCTTGCCTGCGAAACCTCAAATGCTTGGCAATGAAGTCATCAACCGCACGCTGAAACTCTTCATCACTCAACTCGTCGTCTGGAACATGCTTTTCATCTACCGACGTCATCATTTTCTGGCATCTCACAGTCTCCGATCGTCGGAGTTTTTGTTCAATCTTTTCCGGGATTTTCCTCTTCAAATTGTCCGACTTAGTCCGGCGATAAACCTTCGGAATTGGATTATCTGAACCCGGTCCCGAATCAGGATTAGAACCCGAGAACAAACCAATATTATCAACATCATTTTCATTTTCCTCAACGCACGGGGTGGTTACGACATTCACTTTAGAAATGATCTCTTTGTCCTGGTACAAAGTATCCTCTGTCGACAGAGAAAGATTATTATGAGCATTCTCTGACAAGGACTTGGGACAACGCTGTTCGCTGTTTTCAATAAACTCCTCGTAGAGTTCAGACTCAGCATTGTTCTCGGAGGGATTCTCGCCGCATAATCTCTTGGACTTTACGAAAAGAGTGGCAATGATGACTTGGCAGAGCATGAAAACGAAGAGAGGACTCGCGACAACTCCGGCCACTCTCCGGAAAAACTCGCCGGAGATTCTGACGACGAATGGGACACGAGTAAGAGCCCAGGAGAGTAGTAACAGAGCGATACAAAGCTCGATCATGCGAAACAACCTTGTCAAGTTTCGAAGCTGGTCACAACTGCGCATTGTCTTTGCTTCCTCTGCTTTTACGTTGAAAAACTCGAACAAATCCATGAAATTTTGGAAACTCAGAAGGAGAAAACGAAAGGAGTAGAGCAGGAAATGTGTAACGAATATTTAGAGAGAAATGGTGACTTGGGTTGTCATTTTCATGGGAAAACAGAGAGAAAATGGAAGGGAAAATAAAGTCTGAACTCTAAAGAGAGACGAAGGAAGTGTGTGTTGTGTCTAAAAGTTGTTCAGGTTGAAGAGAGCTTCTCCCGTATCTAAACTCCACTAGTTATTGTTATAATTGTTTTCAACATAAAAACTAAACTCTTTAGCGATTGCATTTATAAAAGTGTTCTCTGTCTTTATCAAGACAGGGACCATTACATGCTTAGTGGATTTTTTAACCAACAAATTATCCCGTTTTAACGATTAATTTTGAGTAGTTTTCTTTTATGAGAAAAATTCCTCCAACTTAATGCAATAACTCATAAGAATCTACAGCAATAATAATAAATCTCAGTAAAAATTTTGTTAAGATGCAAAATTTGGCGACATTTACGTAACTTTACTCCTAACTAGTAGAGAGGCTCGTAATAACCTATTCTGGACAATTATTTTTCATGTTAATGCAATAGCATTTTTTCTAAAATTTATGGTAATTTAAGAAAAGTTAGAAATAATTGTCAACCAGAAGTAAAAATCCTGTTTTTGGTTATAGTAATTTTACAAAAATTTTCTTGTTTGTTGGAGTAGTACAAAATCTGGTTAAATCGTAGAGTTTTTCACTAGGCCTAGGCACAGGCCCTGCTCTGCTCTATTGCTTTCACATAACAGCATTATAGTCCTTAGTCCCTCCACTGGCCTGCTTGATCCAAATTATTTCTTCACACGGGGCTTGCTACTTGTTCAGGCCTCACCGGTTCTCCTCTCTTATAGTATGCAGTTCCTGTACTCTTTGGTTCAAATTTAAGCAAAGCCGTAGGAGGGCTCTTTAATGATAACAGTCAAAAGCGCAAAAAATGAATTTATCATAAATTTAATAGATTAAGCAACTGGTTTCAAGAGCACTAAAAAATTTGAGAATTTGAACCCTTCAGTCCTGTTTACTGTTTCAGGATTGATAACAGATCAGCACACTGGATTCAACTTGAAGCCTCGACATATATGTGTAGTGAAAAAACAGTTCTATTTTTTACTGAAAATTTGTGATAGTCCATTAAAGTCTATCTATGGAGGTTTCGGGTTTTGATTTTTCCAACTTCTTAAAGATTTCACCTTAGTGATATAAGGTTTAGACTAAATTTGAGTCCATTGTCAATTAATTGGATGGAATATGTTATTAAATTTTAAATTAATAATTTATTTTAATACATAATTAACAAATTATTATGTATAGTAAAATTTTATTTAATATACAATAAAATAATTTTATTGCTATTAATATAAATATATATATATATATAACTTAAAATTATTTTAAAGTTAGGTTTGAGATTCTCCTATAATTTAATACTTTTTAAAAATTACTAAATTTTAACATTATTGAGTTTTTTTGTAGTTTTGAATTTTTCATCAAAACCCCTTCTATAAAAACTTCTATCAAAAAATTAATAAAAAGCTACTGATGAGATAGATTTATCTTGTCCATAAGAGAAAATAATTGCGAGTATTAATTAAAAAATCGTGTAGAAAACATGTCCGGCTCATAACATAAGAGTCATCTATTTCATGCATAGGTCAAGAATTTCTAAGGCCTACTCAGAGACAGATCCGAAGTGTTCCCTAGGCCTTGCTTATGGTTGGGGGACTAGCAAATACTAAAGCACGTGAGTCAAACAATCCCGATTAAGTCATCAAGTGGCCACCAAATTGAGGGTTTATTGAGGGTCAACTTCAGGAGTAATGTTATAAAATCTGGCATGCTAGTGACCGCTTAGATGGAAAAATTATTATAATTATGGGGCAAAATTAATTCCAAAAAAACCCTTGAAAACAAGGGTTCAAATTCTGAATTGAGCTTTTTTTTTAGACTTTAATTGATTTTTTGAGTAATTTACTTTGAATGAGATTTTATTTAATATTCATTCAAAAAATAAAGAAATTCTAACAATCATAGTTATTTAATAAAATTTGTAGGAATGGTAATGGACCGACCCATGGGCCTAGATTAAGGTATTTTTAATGAGTTGACTCATGGGTTAAGTCTAGGCTCAGATCGGCCCGAAGTCCAATTCTTCTATTCATTCTTTTGCTTACAAGAGTTAGGTCTTGAGCAAACCTGACTTTGGACTGTTTAAGTCCAAACTCAATTAAAAAAATATTATTTTATATAATTAATTTTAAAAAATTGGTAGGTTGGTTATAGCCTGGCATTGCCATCCATAAAATTTTGTCTCTAAATGAAAATCACCCGGACGACAAGGACACGGGCATGAGACAAAGAAAGGATCATAACTTTTTAAAAGAATTTTAGGATCAGTTGATGCTTTGCTCCTTCAATTAGTATCCTTGGAAGTATCTAAATTTTAACACCAGAAAATAATTTATATTTAACGAGTGTGTCACCATTTGGAACACAAATTTTTCTTGCAATCATGACTAATTAGTTAAGTGGAATTTGAACTTTGAACCCCACTCCAAAGCTTGTTGTAGGCTTGAACTCAACTTAAGCTCGTCGAAGAAGTTAGAAAAATCAATTATTTAAGTTCATCAAGTCTTGACTCTACAGGTTTTTCTGTTTACGTAGAATCCCATGGCTCACGCAGTACATCCTAACATGGGACCGTGCGAGACCAAGTGATGCAGTCATTGAACGCTTCATTGCACAGACCAAAACATTAAAAATGCAAAGAGCCCAGAACTTAAAAATTCCATCTTCACAATCAATCGGCTATATGCCTTTTCGACAAATCTGGTTCTGAACTATTGATTCCGTATTTGGATTTTCTGTTGGATAAAAAAATAAATTCATCTAAATTTACTATAATATTTAGATCTTCTTATTTATTAATAGTTTTATGTATTAAATAATCCAAAATTTTAGAAGATCACATGGCAAATTTTCCAATCCTTTAACAGTTTATTCAAATCAAAACAAGCAGTAAAATTAGAATATTTTAATATTATTTTTATTTATACAAGTTCATAGTTGTTCTTACTCATGTTTGGGAATACCGTATCTTGATCATCAACAGGAAAAATGATAAGAAAAGTTGCTTTCCCCGCACCCACCTTGAAGTTTCATCTTTGTCAATCTCACGGGCTTGAAGAAGCAAAACCCAATTTCCTTACTCGTTTCCCAGCATCAAAATTGGACTTTTATAGTGAATTCGGATCATGCAGAGCTTCTTTCTCGGCGCAGACCAGGACTGAATTGGTAAAAGTTTCTGCTTTTAGAGGTAGAGATAGTGCGGAAAGTGTGGGATTGTTCCTACGTGAAGCTGTTGTTAATGGACCATTTCGTTCAGAGTTCATGGTTGAGGGACTGGAAACCACTCTCAATCGTTTGGTATGTGTTCTTCTCTGCTTAACGTCACTCATTAATATTTTCCCATTCTTCAGAATTTGGTTTTCAGTGTGATGAATGCAAATCTATGACTAAGATGGGGTAGAAGTTTTCAAAAGCTTAACTGTTTAAGTCTTTGCATGTATCTCTGGTTAGCAATTTCTTAAGTCGTAGGATCCAATTCTAAACTTGTTTGTTTTGCAATTTAAGGTTATATGCTTAAACTCCTACAAGTTGGCAGTATTTGACTTCATAAACCTTGGACCTCTATCTAGTAATGACTGAGTAGGAAGTGCGAATCTTACTGACTGCAGCTCATCTCTTTATTATTCCATCCTACAAGAAAATTTGACTGTTCCTTTAGACATTGACTGAAGACTTCCCTTCAACTTTAGATCAAATATTCTTTTCTGTGTTACAGAGCAAGTGGCTTGTAGCTGCTCTGTTATGCGCTACCCTTCTGTGGAGGCATGACGATGAAGCCTTGTGGGCTGCTACGGGATCTGTTTTAAATACTATCCTCTCAATAACACTCAAACGGGTGCTGAACCAAGGACGACCCTTTCCATCATCAAGATCTGACCCTGGGATGCCATCTTCCCATGCACAATCCATCTTCTACACATTCTTGTTTGTAATTTTGTCAAGTAATTCTGCTGCTCCCTCTTTATTTAAGTGTCTCTGTGAGACATTTAGTTTTTTATCCCTACATGAAGTGGCAAATGTGGCTCTTAACTGCTCAATCTTGAAGTTTTTAGTAAGTTGAATATTCAGTCAGGTCCTTGTGAATGAAAACTTAGAATGAGCTGCAGCATTATTTAAAACAAAAGCTATTTGAAGATTTTTTTTCCCCTTTTTTGAATGACAAAGAATGCAACTGTACAGTGCATCAAATAATAGCCAGATTCTAGATTTCATTTGAAAATGGAAGAGTCTACATGCACAATGTCAATGCCATTTCTTTTTCTCATAATATTTGAATCCTCCCTTGTTATCCAAAGCTGCCAAGTTAGTAGTTTATGAGACATCTATTGAGAATTAACTCAAAATTGTAAAGTTGTTAAAATTTCTTTTAAATAGGTCTTTAGTTTGTTTTTAATCTTACTTTATAAGCCAGATTTATTGGCTGAAATCTCTATTTAAGTTTTTTATATTTTGCCTATATAAGGCAACCAAGTTTATTAATAAAACCACTTTAGTGTTGCGTATTCTTTTATCTTTTCTTATACATGTTCTTTTCTTTAAAATTTCAATATAGTATCAGAGCTCTCAAAGATCTTGAGGGACCTATAAGTGATTAAGAGAGAATCTAACCAAAGCTTTCTTTCTTTCCATGGCTTCCTTCAACACATCATCTCTTTCACCTCTGGTTTTCAACAGTGAAAATTATCAAGTATGTGCTGTCAAAATGAAAGCCCACTTGAGAAGTCTTGGTTTGTGGCAGTGGGTTGAAGGTGAAAGAGAAGTACCTCCTCTAGGCAATAATCCTAGACTCAATCAAATTAGAGCTTATGAAGATGAAAAAGCTAAAACCCTAAGAGATTTATCTCAAATACATGCTGTTGTGTTTGAGTCGATTTTCATAAGAATCATGACTTATGAAACAACTAAGGAAGCATGGAACGTATTGAAGGAGCTATATCAAGGGAATGTTGTGATAGACGAATGCAAGTCTTAAATCCCAAAAGAGATTCTAAAATTCTTAGAATGAATGAAAAGGAGACAATTCAAGAATTCTCATATAAGCTCATGATGGTGGTAAATAAAATTAGACTTATAGGAGAAAAGCTACCTGATAGTAGGAACGTAGAGAAAGTCTTGATAAGTTTACCTGAAAGGTTTAAAGCGAAATTTTATCTTTTGAAAACTTAAGGGACATCAGTTAAATGACATTGTCAGAACTGATTAATGCTTTACAAGCTAAAGAGCAAAGAACAGCAATAGGAAACCAAGAAAGTGAAAAGATGGTGGAGGGAGCCTATCTAGCAAAGGTTCTGTCATCAAAGAAGAAAGAAAACATTCCTTAATATGGCCATTGTGAGAAGTTCGGTCATGAAGAGAAATATTGCTGGCAAAAAAGGAAGTCTCGATGCTTTAGGCATAAACGATTTGGACATTTGAAAAAGGATTGCAAGTTTAACAATGAAGAACAAGCAAATACAGTGCAAGTGATTGAAGAAGACAACTTCTTCCAGTTGGTGGGAAGTGCACAAAGATGGATCATAGAGAGAAGTGCTCTATGGAGATAAGTGTTAAGAGAAGTGCTCATGTTAAAGAATAGAGAGAAGTGTTCTATTGAGAAGATTGGAGAGAAGTACTCTAAAGCAATGTGGAGAGATGTGCTTCATGCCTGTGAAAGTTTTTTTTACAGTTTTGAATTAAGGAGGAATTTTGAGAATTAATTCAAAATTGTAGAGATTGTTAAAATTCTTTTTCAATAGGTCTTTAGTTTGTTTTTAATCTTATCCTATAAGCTAGATTTATTGGTAGAAATCTCTATTTAAGGTTTTTGTATTTTGCTTATATAAGGCAACCAAGTTTATTAATAAAATGACTTTAGTGTTATGTATTTTTTTATCTTATCTTATACATGTTTTTTTCTTTAAAATTTCAACATCATGTTCATCCTCCTAGATGATTACCTCTAATGATACACATTATCATGCATGCTCACAACTGCTGATCTATTCCAATTTTTTTACTTCTCCCTTGAAACAAATTACTTTTCACATGTTTATCTTACTGCATGTATTTGGTATCAGTTTTACAGTGGCTTGGAGTAAATCAGTTCACGTTGATTCTCAGTGCTGTGGCAATTACTTTTGGCTGTTACCTTGTAAGTATTACAGATGATTCGTACTTGGATGAGCACTATCTGTTTCTCATATAAACCATTAGGAAAAGAGAAACCAGGAGACTTGCAAATGGTAAATTGAATGCAACAACCCCAATCTCCAGCTAATTGAGTTACCATTTTTAGCAAAATGCAATATTTTATACTGTCTACATGTATTTACAGAAAATGTCAATTTTAATCTTGGAAAATTATTCTCCTCTAATGGCCAAGGGAGTGAAATTCTTGGTTAGAGAATGAATGAGAATGGACAACTTGCTGATATTTTTCTTCTGTTGCAGTCATGGTTACGGGTGTCACAACAACTTCATACAATTAGCCAAGTGGCAGTTGGTGCTGGTGTAGGGTCCTGCTTCTTCATCTCCTGGTTTTGGTTATGGGATGCTTTTGTTTTGCAAGCGTTTATTTCCTTTTTGTGGGTTCGCATGATTGTTATTATGGGGGCTGTTGGATTCTGCCTAAGTTTTCTTCTGTATGTTATCCGGTAACTTAGGATTGAGGAACTTCATTAACAGATCTACAAAATTACAAGCTCACACATAATTCTTGCTTTGCAGTTACATTAGAGCACATCAAAGGGAATTGTTTCAAAAGATTCGTTATGTTTAGTGTCTGTGTTGCTGTAACATGAAGGCTCAGAAGGGTAGATTTGCTTACAGTGTTGTCTTTGGTTAAATCTACTATGAAAGGGTGGTCTATGATGCTGAAAACCCAGTGGAAGTAATATATTTGGACAAATGTGAAGGTGTCATAAGGAAGCCGCATCCTAACTCATATTAGCAGCATACTTAATTCAACCATATGTCATTTTCCTCTACTCTTCAGAAAAAAAAGTAGTGTTTGGTAGTTATGGAGTTGGAACCTCTTGATCTTATTTCCTTATCTATATATAAATACCTAAAGATCATATCCTCTTAGATTGTCTTCTTCTCCTGGAGACTTTTCAGGTTAGGAAAAGTGGGTGAACATCCTAGATTGATGCTTTTGCAGAACTCTGTGACTTTTGAAGCCAGATTTCCAGGGCTAAACCAATGACCTTCTTATCCTTTTAACGGTATATTTGCAACCTTTAAATCTACCAAGCATCAATAAAATTCTGAGTAGTCAAAGTTTATAACTTTTTGTAGAGTTATGATATTGTAAAAATAAAGTTGAGGAATGAAGAACATAATGTTATTGCATAAAAATAAATATGCCATAATTTGAAAACATCTCAGATATCATGGTTAAAGTATATAAAAATCTAAAGACAACAGAGGTAAACTACTTTTGTCACCACAGTAAGATGTTTGAATCAACTCAGCTTCACATACAGATATGTAATATTAGATATGTGGAGTTGGCATACAATTTAATATATGATCAACTTAGAGATAATCTCATAAGATGTAGTAGCTACATAATGCTATAATAATGGTATAGGATATAAATGTGTTTGTCCGTATTCCTCTTTGAACTTTATCAAAACTACATGACTTAGGACATGAATGTGTTTGCACCTATGTTCTTCTATGAACTTATAAAAAATGTTGAATTGAACTTGAAAGGATGAAAACTTTCATATTTCATGTAAATGCATTAACACCAACACTCTTTCTAGTTGTATTTCTTAAAAATACTAACTTTACAACTTAGATAAATGAATTTTCCTTTGCATAAAGCTTTAGTCATCATATCAGCTGCTTGCTACTTCAAAGAATAATGCTCAATACTTCTTCATCAACATGAAACTTGAATTTAATATGATTGGTTTTCACATATTGAATGAGATTTTTACAATAACTATAATTTCCTTGTTATTAATATAAAAATAATATCACCATCTTGTTTCATTCCAATATTAGATACTAACTTTCTTAGTCATATCTATTAGTTTGATGCATCAACAGTCATAACATATTTAACTTTATCGGAGGATTGAATAACAACCTTTTTTTTAATGTCAACTAATCATCAATATTGGTTATATATTGTCAACAATCTATCATTTGATAGGATTTGATGTTATATATTCTTCCCAAATGTTCCATCATATATCATTTGATAGAGATATATTGATGCTTTAAGGTTTGACATATTGAAATAATATAAACAAGAAGTTACGAAATGGGTTATAAACATTTAGTTAAGCTTTAAGGTTTTTAAAGATAGATGAACACAAAAATGCAAGCCATAAAATAAATATACCCAACCTTTGATATTTATAACGTATCATCAGTATTGGAGAGTTTTTGGACTATCAAATTTACTCATTAAACCATATAAAAGAAGAAACAACTAGAAGTTGAAAAATGTAGTTAATATACATTTTTTTTTGTTAATATAGAAATGTCATTTTATATGGACTTTACATACTTTTCACATAAATGGACCATATGAAAAGAACATTGATTCAACAAAAGTAGCATCATAAAAAAGTTTTTCCAATCAACCATACTTATTTTAATTATGGAATTGTAATGTTACATTTAATAGGTTAGATAAAATATTTAGTGCTCACTAAAAAATAAGTTTCTCTATTATAAGAAATGAATAATATACTCATTTTATTTAACACTTCTATTTCCTAAGTAGTAAAGCTATCAGATCCAAACTCCTAATAAAGCTATTACGTATCCAAATATACCTTCTATCAAACAATATTAAATGTATACGAATGCAAACAATTGAAATTTATGATCACTTTAACACCGTAACTTCTACTTGGAAATACGTAAAAATCAATAACTTTCCTTCAAATATCAAATCCCCAACAATAAATTCTATTAAATATCTTATAATGCAATTATAATAAAGATTTATAATCTCAAAAACTTATTGTCAAATATGACTATAACCAGAATTATAATTAAAAAGGAAAAAGAAGATAAAAAGTAAATAGTTAATTAAGAAACATTTATTTTCCATATGGAGTTGAATACTATATTTTTTTACTCAAACCTATTATCATTTAAAAGTTGTAAAGTCATGTCCTACATTTATTGAGAGACCTAGAAATATTTGGATTTTTTAAATTCTACATATCAGTAACGATGAATAAGTTCTACATATCACCACTATCACTCTCAATCTCTCAAGTTTCCTCACATACTCAAATGACAATACCACCAAGGTATATATAGGACACAAGAGAGAGCCACAATACAATGAACTCTCATATACATACAACATATTAATTAACATAGATTATCTAAATGTATGAATCCTCTAAATACATGAATTCTCTAAATTCATGAATACAAACTTCTAGATGAATGTATAATTAAACTCTTTCATGAATGTATGCTTGTGTCTACATATGTTTAACCTAATACATTTTCTTAGGTTATTCTCTACTTCACTTGGGTTATAGATGTCTTAATAAGGATAAATGCAAAATATACTAATGTAGACACGTTGAGTTTGATGAAACATTGTTTTCTTTTTCTCAAATTTTAGGAGCAACATCAACTTCATCTATCTAAATCGATCATCTCTCCTTTACTTCAGGTTTCTTATCCATATCCTTTGCTCACAGTTCCGCCAATAATAACTTATCAGTTAAGTTTTCTAATATTTCTCTATCCAATAATTTAGGCTATGTTTGGTTGGACGTAAGGTTTTTGATGAAATGGAATGGAATGTAAATGGATGTAATATTAGAAAATTGTTGTTTAGGAGGGATAGAAGGGTTCATAATATAATATAGTGAAATGTTGTTTAGATGAAGGGTTTATAATGGAATATAGTGTAAAGTTGTTTATCATTTTATATTCCATCTTAAACCCCCTAAATCGAAGGTTTTTCATTTTTACTGTTTAGAATGGAATGAGATGTAATATGAAACACTCCTCTTCCATCTCATTCCATTATAAACCCTCCTCTCAAAGGATGAAATAATATTACATTTCATTTAATTCTGTTAATAAACCCCCATCCAAACATAGCCTTAACACCTATATCTCCATCTTCTTCCATTCATCAAAGTCCATATCTAAGCAGAACACCATACTCATAATGAGTATCTTCTTCAGTTTGTTTGAAATTATTTCTTGATATTGATAACCAAACTAACTCGCCAATAACCTAGTCATCATCCAGCCCTAAACAAATTCAAATACAACCCTTTTAGCCAATACCAACAGCTTCACAATAAAGAACAATCCATATATTTCAACCTAAAACCACGAAAAAACATGTATACCATACCAAAAAAAATTGACACCTTATCCATTCTTCCTAATCCATATTCTTTCACAAAAACAAGTTTAAAACCCTGATTGAAGAAAAGCAATGGAACTAGAATTTGATGCATTACAATAAAAAAACAATTGGATTTTATACTATGTCCTACTAATAGTAATGTTGTTATCAGTTTTTGTAGGGTTTAAAATTTTTCTTCCCTTTTTCTCATTCTACTTGTAAGTATATATACAATAGTTATACTTCATGATAAACTCCTACAACGCTGACCTAACTTCCTAAAAATAAAGAACTAAATATAGAAAGAATATTTACAATATTTACATATGATCTCAACCCCCCCCCTCAAGATGGTGCATGAGGGTTCCGAATGTCAAACTTGCTAATAAAAAAATCAAATTGACGTTTGCCTAAGGCCTTGGTAAATATGTTAGCTAACTAGGCATGAGTAGGCACAAAGGCTGGCTGAATGGTTCCTTTCATAATCTCATCGCTAACAAAGTGACAATCAACTTAAATATGTTTCGTTTTCTCATGAAAAACGGGATTCTTTGCGATATGAAGTGCAGCCTGACTATCGCAGTGTAGACATATTGGCTTAGATTGTCCACGCCAAGATTAGACAAGATACTCTTTAACCACTTGAGCTCACACATTTTTGTAGGTATAGACCAATACTCTGCTTCAACTGATGATCTAGAAATAGTGTTCTGTTTCTTTGTCTTCCAAGAAATCAGAGAATCACCCAATAACAAAAACCAACCAGTAAGTGATCTCCTAGTCAATGGGCAACTAGCCCATTCTGAGTTACACCACCCAGACAACTGGAGATCATAGTTATGGCATAGAAAAACACCCTATCCTGGAGTTCCTTTTAGGTATCTGACAACTCACAAGGCAGTATACCAATGCTCCTCCTGTGACTTTTGCATAAATTGTGAAAGTATATAAACACAATATGACAACTTAGGCCTAGTAAAACATAGATATATGAGACATCCAACTAGTCACCGATAATTCTGGATCATTAAGCAATTTGCCTACAGTAAGTGCAAGCCCATGATTTTGCTCTATGGAAAACTTAGTTGGCTTTCCACTAGGTAATATAGCTTCATATATTATATATAGTGCATATTTTCGTTGGTACAAGAAAATTCCTTCAGAATTTCTCGCTACTTCTACAACCAATAAATATTTTAAAACTCCCAAATATTTCATATGAAAACATTGACTTAAATATTCTTTGAATTTTTGTATAGCTCCATGATCATTCCTAGAAATAATTAAATCATCCACGTAGACAAAAACGTTAATTTGGACACCATCCTTATGTAAAGTGAACAAAGAATAAATTGAAAAAGATTGGTGAAAACCATAATCCTTCAAGGCTATAGATAATTTTGTAAACCAACATCTTGGAGCCTGTCTCAATCCATATAACAATTTTCGAAGCTTGCATACCATACCAAGACATTGTATATGAAAACCGGGAGGCATTTTCATGTAAACCTTCTCATTAAGATCACCATGTAGAAAAGCATTGTGGACATCTATCTAGTGTAACTCCCATTGCTTGGCCGCCGTGACTGCTAAGAATGCTCGCACTGTAACCATTTTATCCATAGGTGCAAATGTCTCTCTATAATCAATCCCTTCAATCTGATGGTTTCCAAATATCACTAATTGAGCTTTGTATCTCTTCACTATACCATCTGAATTATATTTGATCTGATAGACCTGTTTGCAACCTAACACCTTCTTCCCAAGGGGCAAAGACTCGACAACCCAAGTGCCATTATTTCCAAAGCTTGAATTTCACTTCGCATCGCTTCTCTCCATTTTTCATGTTTGAAGGCTTCAGTTAATGATCCGGGTTCATGTTTTACTGTAATAGCTATAAGAAATTCTGATGACGCAAAGAAAACTTGTCACAACTCACAGAGTGTGTTATAGGATAAAGCGTACCTGAGATATGTTGTGATGCAGATGTGCTTGAGGACAGGCTCAACTTCCGTATTGTGTTGGTCGCATAGTCGCGCAAGGAAACTGAGGGCTTCTTTCTTTTTTATCCACGTCCTAACTATGATGCATAAGTTGTTGGCCCATTTTCCCCATCTTAAATTTGTGCCTCCACATTTTTTAATTATATTTCTACATATGTTTCATTATGTGCGCCCCCCCTCACGTCAAAAATAGGAGTCTCATCTTCAGCCAGTGCACCCTTATGCATGTCATGACTACTAGCATTCCTTTCATCTCTCTTAGAACCACCATCATAAGCATTATCCAAAATATGATCATGCCCAGTAACATAGTCGCTGGCACATGCATTATTAGTAGCAAAAAAAGAAATTCACATCCCTAAACATGAAAAACTCCTCTTTTTCAAGATCATATAATTTCCACCCCTTTTTTCCCATATGGATACCCAACAAAAACACATCGTCGACTTCTACTAGCAAATTTATCTCCTTTCATCCCTTGATTGTGAGCATAACACAAAGAGCCAAAAACACGCAAGGGGGCACAAAAAGGGGTTTTCTTGGGCAACATTTCATAGGGGGTTTTGCCATTTAGTAATATGGAGGGGGTGTGATTTATAAGATAGCCTACTGTCAAAACACATTCTCCCCAAAACTCAATAGGAAGATTTCTTTGAAATCTTAATGCATGAGCTACATTTAAGATATGTCGATGTTTCCTCTCAACTCTACCATTTTGCTGCGGAGTTCCCGTATATGAATTTTGAAACGCTATTCCATGTTCAAGAAAATAATTTCCCATGCAAATGAATTCTGTCCCATTATCACTTCTAACAATTTTTTACCATTTTTCCATATTGTCTTTCAACCATGACAAAGAAATTCAACATAGTACGATAAACTTCCTTCTTATCAATGAATAAAAATATCTAAACACCACGTGACAAATCATCTATCATAGTGAAAAAATATGATGCACCACAAGAGGATGAGGTTCTATATGCTCCCCATAAGTCACAATGAATAAGTTCAAACAAATCAGAAGCCTTGTAATCACTACTAGGAAAACTATCCCATGTCTGTTTTGCTCGTTGACATACATCGCATGCCTTATTCAATAGATCACTATTTCTATTAAAACTAACATTAGGTACTAACTTCACCACTTTCGATGATGGATGTCCCAATCTTTTATGCCAAAGATCTAACAAACTCATGCCATCTGCCTTGAAAGCTTTTGCATTTGAGACCTTCCAGAAGTAATAGAGCTTATCCTATTGCTCACCCGCACCAATCAGTAGCCTCGAAGTGTGGTCCTGCACAATACATAAATTTTGAGTGAATTGGATAGTGCAATTCGATTCATCTATTAGCTGTGACACGAAAATTAGATTGCAGTTTAATTTTGACATATATAAAACATTTTCAAGCTTTAAATTTGAATCAAGTATCATTGAGCCTTCTTTCGTCGCTTTGGTTGATTTCCCATTAGGTAGCCCCACTAGGCATCCATCTACCTCTCAAATTTCACATAAAAAATCCTAAGCATCCTATCATGTGATTCGACTCGCCAGTGTTGATAATACAAGGCATATTCATTAGCTTACCCAGCCATTCTTTAATTAGTATTGGCCTTGTGATTATTCACCATCTTAAGTAAGATTTGCCATTGTTCGTTGTTCAGTCCTGTAAGGCCCGATCTGTCTGCTTTAGTGAGAGGCATTGTTGCACTGTTAGAGTTGCTTGTTGCTATCAGTGTTGCATTAGTCCGTACCTGATTTCGTCCACATCCTGAACCAGTTTGTTACATCTGTTGCTTTGTTGCACTTTGCCTCGATCCCCCCACCATTCTGGATAGCCAATAAGTTGGAAGCAATTACCTACTTCATGTCCTACTTGGTTACAGTGGCTGCATACCGAATCTTTGTCTTTTCCCTCACTACGAGCGCAAGACCGCAATCCACTTTGCACAGAAAAATCCAGCACATCTCCACTCTCTTTCCTTCCTCGTGTCAGGTTTCTTATGCTTTCTTCTTGCACCAAAATTGAGTATACACTATTCAAACCAAGAAGAGGGTCTTGGACTAGTAGATTGGATCTCACAGTCTTATAAATAGTCTCATCTAAGCCTATAAGAAATTGTTTATCTTTTCTTCCTCACGTTTCTTGTCTAGCGTCGATCCGAGGTTACATGTGCACTTCCCACACTTGCACGTTGGCATTTGTTCATAGTTGCCAAGTTCATCCCACAGTTTCTTCATCTTGCCATAGTATACTGCTATGGTTAGGCCCCTCTATTTGCATTCAACAAGCTCTGATTGCAGCTGTTGCATGTGTGGTCCATTTGCAATTGAGAACCGCTCTTTTTTGTCCTCCCAGAGATCTTTTGTAATTTCAAAGTGAGAATAGTTGAGCATAGTGTTGACTCAATCATATTTCTTATCCAAGAGACCAACAACGAATTATTAACCTACCAATATTCAAGGTCTGAAGAATCGTCATTTGGCTGTGGGATTATTCCATCCAGAAAACCTATGGTGATCTTAAGGCAGTCCTAAGAGACCTCGCCCAATCATCATAATTGTCACCCTTCAATTGAACCTAGGTAATCATCAAACTATTATTATCAATTGAGGTAATGTCATAAGGAGAGATTGTCTTTCTTGCGTTTGTTCCTTCATCGCTCCCTCCACCTTTGGGTTTGTCTCTAGCCATAATTTCACTTCGACTCTGATATCATATCAGTTTTTGTAGCGTTTAAAATTTTTCTTCCCTTTTTCTCATTCCACTCGTAAGTATATGTACAATAGTTATAGTTCATTACAAACTCCTACAACGCCAACCTAACTTCCTTAAACTAAGGAACTAAATATAGAAAGAATATTTACAATATTTACACATGATCTCAATAGTTGTTAAAAATTGGTGGGTCTATAAAATCAAAAGGAAAGCATATCGTATAATAGAGAGATTGAAAGCCAAGTTAGTAGCAAAGGTTTATGCTCAACAATATGGTATAGATTTTACCTACACCTTTAGTCCTGTTATGAAACCAATGAAAATTAGATCAATTCTTACTTCTTATTGTTACGGTGTTTAGAGGATGGATTCTTTACCAATTAGGTATCAGTAATGCCTTTTTGCATATAAATCTAGAAAAAATTATTTATATGGCTCAACCATAGGGGTCCGTTGATAAAATATATCTAGATTATATTTGTAAATTAAATAAGTCATTGTATAGGCAAGGTCGTTCCTAACATTTTATAGCTCCTAGGCGAAGTAAAAGAAAGGGGGCCTAATAAATCGGCAATATGCAATTATAACACAATTGAACTAGAAAAAGAACAAAAGCACCTGTATAGAACTGAAAGAAGTATACAGGCATGACATAACACTAATAGCTTGACAATATATCACAAAGATACATCAATGGTATTATATCTATGATAGAGGAAAAAATAAAGAGTAAAATTTAATATTCTATATTAAAAATAAAAAACAAAGAGAAAATTTTAACGATAAAAACCCACCAATTTCTAAAAATACAAGAACTTAGGAAAAGAACTCCCTAAATCACGATCTTAAAAATCTTAACTACCATTTTCAATACTTTTACTATTTTCTATTTTTATCTTTATGTAGTGAACTTTTACATCATTATTCTAATGATTAAGAATATTATTTATGTTTTTAATTACTATATTATTAATTATTCATTCAGTAACTTTATCAAATCCTCAAATTTGACTTTAGTCATATTATTACTAAACTTATGTGAACCTCTACAAGAATACAAATCCAACAATTATTACGATACTTGTAGCAAAGTATAATAAAAATTATGATTACAAAAATTAAATTATTTATTAATGTTTATTATATTTTTATAAATAATAAGTAATCTAAAAATAAATAAGGAGAAACACAAATAAACACAATATTATTTAATATTAATTTTTGATTTAAAATGCTAATATGGTGTCCATGTGAATGATAAATTGCAAATTAATTATAATACATTCAAATATTTGGTAAGCTAAAAATACATTAAAAAAATTAGAAACTTTACTTTTAAATTATCACTCAAAACTCAAAAATTAGAACGTGAAAATCCTTTGTTGCAAATTGTGAGTTGGAGTATTTTAGAGTCATATATTGATGGACATAAAAAAAAATTAGAGTGTAAAATACTTCAAATGAATTTATAAGTATAAGAAGCTGAAAATTAACATTAGCCTTTGGAAGGTGAAAAGATTATGTAGTAATATGGGAATTATATCAACCAAAAATTGTGTCTTCCCCTCCTTTGCAATCATTAAATGACATTTAATAGCCTCCAACTATTAAAAGAATGACTGTTGGAATGATGGTAAAATGTAAGTGAAAGTGGGACCTAATGGGTGTGTGTTTTGATATACATGTAATGTTTCCAGCCTTTGGGAAGTCGTTGAAAGACACTGAAGAAAGCTTGCAAGAGAATGACCATGGTAGTGAAAATGGGCCCCTAATAGAGTACCGGCTCAAACAAACACATTGATTTTGTTGAATATCATGCTGATTCATCATTATTTGTTTATAAAAAAGATGATTGTATGTACTTTTAATAGTCTATGCAGAATTGTAGATGATGTGGCCATTACAGGGAGTGATACACAGCTTATTAATTCAACAATGTCTTAGCTTTTGACTTAATTTTCTCTTTGTGACTTGGGTAATATCTAACAATTTATTGGCGTAGAGGTACTACCATTACCATATGGAAGGGGGCTTTCTTTTTTCTCAAGACTTATATTACTATAATATTGTCAAAGATGTTAATGGAGAATTATAAACCTTTTGCAACTCTAATGGCAACCGACAATTCATTATCTAAATCACAGGGTACAACCTTACCTCATATAGAGTCTACCAAATATAGACAAGATATGGAAGTCTGCAATATGTTACACTTATCAGACCAAATATTTCTTTTTCAGTTAACCAGTTGTGTCAGTCCATACAACAATTCAAGAAGGCCTCAACGAGGTTAATTTTTAGAAGTCCATTTTACTCTCGTAACCCCTTCTCTGTATGTAGAGATATTTAGAGGTGGTGAAATGACGAATGAGAGAGAGCTCAGCTCATCCTTTCACGAAATATGATTTAGCTGGAATTCTGCTTTTGGGGATCAACCTCCAAAATGCATTTCAGGCTTTTGGGTGCAGACAGTGCTGGCTGAAGGTAAGAATTCCTACAGTGTAGAGGATTGCTTGTACTCATGTGAGTATCATTTGCCTTTGCTAGTCTATAGCGTTGATCTTGCAAAATACTCGATTTCCTTGATGATCATGTCTGCCCCGAAACTGGACTTAATCATGCCTGGTAAAGAACCGTTGAAATGACTTAGCTTTTCAATGAGAGAGTTTTTCAATAGGACTTGTGGTAGCTAACTAGGCCTTACTGGTCCAAAATCGTAGGTTCAAGCAATACATGCCCAAAAGTTGAGGTCTGTGTTATAATTCTTCTTTTGTTTTTGTCCACCAAGCCTTTTCTGGTCAAAAGCCTAACAAGCTTTAAATTTAAAGCTTATGCATATCATCAAACCTTAAAGTTTAGTAGAGGAAGACATTCAAAATTTAAATAAAACATTGATAATCTTCATGTAACAAAAGAAAAGTTGTAAAAACAGTTATTTGGAAGCTGCATATGGAACAAAAAGGCAACTCACTAAAATGAATTTAAGCTTGAGTATTCCATTACCAAGCCTCGTCTTCATTTTTTCTGACATAATATGAAGCTGCTGATAAGTAATAATATTCTTAGCTACCCTCCTGGACGAAGAACACTCATCTCTAAGAGAGACCATTTCCCATACCCTAAATTTACCAAACACAAAAACATAAGCAGGGTGTAATTTAGTAAACAACATCTTGGAACACTTTGAAGTAAAGACCTCTTTTTTCATTTAAATAAAGTTTTTCTCAGTTTCCAATTTGCCTGCCTCTGCCATTCCACTGACCTCTCCTCATAGCTCTGGCTCTCTTCCACCTCTCAACATTTCTCATCCTTTCAAAGATCTTCCTGATTTGATAAAGCTTACGAGACTGTTGAGTAATGACATTGGTAGTTGACGTTGTCTCTCCCAAGATTATCTCGTATCCATCTCGAAAACTGTTCATGCCTCCTGTTAGAAGTTGCCAGAACAGGCCTCCAGCAGCTGCACCACCTCTTTTAGCTGACGAGTATATCTTGTAGTACACAGTGTTGAAGAGTTGGTCCCTCTGGTATGTGTTGAAACCTGGATCTTTCCAAGATTTACCAAACTCTGTTATAAATATTGGTTTTCTAAGCAGGAATTGGGCATCATGGATGTGGTAGTTGAGCCAGTTGTTCAAGAAAGAAAGCTGAGTCTGATCATTTGAGCTTGACAACCTGTTCGTGCAAAGATAATAAGTTGAAGTCGCAATGGTGAGATCAAGAAGCTGTTCCAAGTTGGAAGCAAAACGGTAATTACCATTGATCAGGATATGAGTGAACTGTTGCAAAATCAATGCCAGGAACTCTATTATTTGCTATGAAGTCTGTTCCTATGTTCAAGTTAGGGTTGAGCCACTTCCTCTGTGGTGTTGACTGTCCATAGAATCCTTCTATCCCAGCTTCAAGTAAGTGGTTTCTGTCAATTGACTTCACATGAGAAGCCATTTCAGTTATCCAAGCCTGTCAACACAAACATCAACGTCTAAGAATGAGGCAAGAGAGCTGTTAAATGAAATAACTATCAGAAGAAAAGAGTCATGCTTTAGCCAACTCTAGCAGACATTTATGAGGCCTCTGGTCACCCATTTGCGGGGCTAAAAGGTTAACGATGACAAAACAAGTTCCTAACTGGAATGCAGTTCACGAACGAGAGTTTGTGGGATGGACGCAGATTTACTTTAATTAGGAGAGGAATGCAAGCCCAGATTCAATCTCAAAAAGCTAGGATATTTAACAATAACAGGTGGATTAGGAGACCTGAACAGTCCTGCCAGAAGTATCTGACGTGCATCTGGGCTCATTCATAAGCTCCCAAGCCATGATTGTAGGATCATCTTTGTAGTGAACACCAGTAAAGCTGTTGTATCTGTTAAGAACAGTCTGCAAACAAAAACAGTATGAACGCTACAGGAATGCTTTTGATGGATATCAACTGAAATCTTAAGTTCCAATGACAGAAGAGACGGGTGAAAAAAGAAAATGGCAAAATGGCCCTTAACAAATTAACCAAAGAGCAAATCTTCTTACCTTGATATGATTCTTGTAGTAACCCTTAACAACAGGGTGTCTAAAGAAATCATCATCAGATGTTAAGTACTGTCCCTGACTTCTTGCCCAGTCCACATACTGCTTCTTGCCTCCAAAGCTGTCATAGTTGTTAGCCAAGCTCAGTATAAGCTTGATTCCATATCTTCTAGCCTCAGCTATTACAAAATCCAGGCCCTACAATTAAAATTAAAAATATATTAGTTGAAAAAGAAGGAAAATCTTGAAGGGAACTACGTCATCAAGATTGCCAAGTTTGGAGATTCATAGAACCGATTGAACCAGGAAGAAGTGGCATTCAAGAAACCTTAAACATTTGTTCATTGTAGGCGCCAGGAGAATACTGTAGAGGCCTGTAGCCTCCATCACTGAAAGCCCAAGTTCTGGCCACTGTGAGGCCATGGTTTGCTGCTTCTCTAAATGCAGCTGAAACCTTTGGTCTCTGAGATGGATCAGAAGCTAGATACATCAACCAGTAGGCATTGAAGCCATTTGCATAATAAGGGTTACCATTCAACAAGAAATGCGCTCCTCTGGTTCTTACGAAATTATCCACAGCTTCAATGTTAGGAATGCTTCCTGGGTAGATGAGAATGGCTACTAAAAGAACATAAACTAATTGCCTCATCTCTCTCTCTCTCTCTTGCTAAGATGAAGGAGTTGATGCAAATGAAACGAGTAATAGATAGTATTAATAGCTGACAAAAGGTACTATAGTTGTTGTCTTCTTTCAACTGCAGAATCAATAAAAGGCTACAGCAACTGTCTGCAGAGAAACAAACAGACTGCCTTGAGACGATCTTATTACTTTTTTTTTCTTCTCATGACCTTCAAGGTAAATTCCATAGTTACTCCACATCCATCTCTTTCATTTCATGGGGACCATGCACTATACATACTAAAAACTCCACGTTCTCCAATAAATCAGGACAATTTCATGGCATGAAGCATGGCAAACAGGTGGGCTCCCATTAGAAAGAGAGATCATGAAAAGAGTAATCAGAAAATATATTTAACTAGTTTTTTCATATATTGATTTATTACCATATAAAAAATATTATCAAAAGCACCGAACATACTTCAAGCCCGTGAGTAAATCAAATATTTAAATTATGTTATATAGGTAATAATATCGAAATCAAAAGGGGCTTAAACACATAAGTTGGCCCTCGAATTGTAAGTTCAACAATTGCAGTAAACTTGTACTTGTTTTACTTTGAAAAAGTTAAATATATACCAGGTAGCTATGAAGGTCACAATCTTACCCACCACACGTCGAAGATGAATCCCATGTGGTGTGGGTGGAAGTATCCAATGCCCTTTTAAATGGTACCCACTACCCACTCCCACCAATTGTTTCCCTTTCCATTCCACCTCTGTAATGAAATTAATTAACATAAAAATTGAAAATGTCACACTCAAACTCAATACTCTTGACTTTATCTTTTAATTGTTTCATCTTTAAACCCAAAAGAAATTGCATCAGCAGTACTTACCAAACAAGACTTCAAAAGTTATTGAATTCAAGTATTATTCAACGCCGACGGAGGTTGTCGCATGTAATGGAAGGTTGAGTTCAAATTATAATAATTATTTCAATTAAGCCTATCATTTAATTTAAATAGAATTTATTTAAAATATATATTTGTCAGATCAATAAGTTTTTATGTACCCTAAAGTATTCATATATTTTTAAGTGTTTGTCTATTATAACGATGTTAATTATAAAAGATGTCATTAGCTTCAGTTTTTTATTTATGTAGGAAATTAATTAAAGTAAAAGACTATAACTTTTCTTAGTTTTTATTAAAAAACATATTATAATATTAAAAATATTTTGTATTGAATGTTCTGACAAGTGCAGTTAATATTATAAACATTTGTCAGAAATAATAATATGCCTTTTAAAATATATTTTTGTAATAATTTTGAATAATTATTGTACCGACAGATTTATATGCGGAATTGCGGATCTTAGCCATACAGGCTAAAGACAAGGAGACGTGGGATGTCCGGCCATGGATCTAACTCGACAGCTTTGTCCTCATACCCATTACCCAACGAACCAACCAAAGACCATCTCGACACGGATGTGGGGTTCCCTTAACCAGAACGACAGCGTGTTGCTAACTTGGACCTTCAAATTCAATAGAAAGTAGAAACAAATCGCATGTGGATACGAAGTAGGACTTCTCGATTTCTTTTGAGCCCAAAACTTTGTTTCTTACCTTAAATTTAGAATTTAAGGATTTGGATTTAGTGATTAAAACTTTTATTCTGAAAAAGTTTAATCTATGATTTTTTGATCTGGCGGTAGGCGGTAGTCGACTCCATAAAAAGAGCTTGAGAGAGCCTCCTATTATGTATTTTGACTTGCTTTCTAACGTAGAAAGAAAATTGACAAGAATCTCATATCAATGCAAGGATAGGATTCTTGGGTAGGAGATAAAATTATGTCCTCGTACCTATAATGTAAAATTTGATTGATGTCTAAAAGAAGATTGCCTATTTGTGAAACTTGAAGCCATTAACGATACATGTCAAGCAATTCAAGCCTACCCGTTGACATTTGAGAGTCAAAGTTGATATCTAAGT
>JAOQMM010000173.1:5742901-5781657 GCA_027563515.1 Erythroxylum platyclados | reverse complement strand
ATTTTGCAATTTCTAAAAAAGTTCAGGGACTATTTTATAAATATAAAAAATTACCCGAAACGGTACCCGGTATTGATTGGTACCGATACAGTACCGTACCAGAACCAAATCCGGTACCAAGTCCGATACGGTATTCATAACTTTGCCAACCAATGTATCTCTTCATTTTTGTCTTAATTTGAACCTCCATCCACTATTGAAGGATGAGAGAGTTTTTCAATCACTCTCTTTTACAGTGTGTCAAAAGAAAATTTTAAAAGAACTCTCATATGAAATATTCATAAGGACCCGTTTGACCATTTTTAGATTTTTGTTTCATTTTCAAAGTTGATAAAATTTTCTTTTGTTGAATTTTTAATTTCTTCTAAACACTTTTTTCATTTTTTTAATAATATGGTTCACTATTAATTATATATATATAATTTTGTTGATAATATTTATGTTAATATAATTTAATTATTACTATTATCTAACAGTTACCTCAAGATGTTTGTGAGTGTACATGATTCTTGCAACAAAATAAAAGCTAGCTAGAATGACAAATCTTTATGAAAATCGTATACGTATTTAGCTCTATCATGACCATCTATGCTTCGATTATCTATGTAATCAACCACTATCATCACTACCCAACTAGCCACATCCCATGACCAATCTCATCCAAGCCTTTCCCCTTCAGGAGAATCAAGGTTAAGAAATAAAAGAAATGATAAGATGTCTAGAGAATTTTGGCGACAATCATAAATAAAAGGTGATCATCTTCATCTTGTCTAGTGAGTACTGTTTACAATCCTGTTACGGACCAAGCAATTGGGTCAAGTAACAGCAGATGGCTTTCAGAAATTGTCCGTTCAACATTCAGACAACCAAATCTTCAAAAGAATGGAACTTGAACAGTACAGATTGAGCCACACAAACATCAGCAAGGACATCTAAATCCATTTGAAGATTTGTTTCCACCAGTATAGAGTACGTTAGTGTAGGAAAAATTGCATGGCGTATACTGTTTCACAATACAATAAGATCATAATTCCCCCATCCAAAACGTATACGAGAAACATGTTAAAAGATTCCCATTGGAGATGAACACATATGATGACAACATCGTCTTAACTACTACTATTGCATATTTTCCTTGGCGAATACAACTTTTTCATCAGTACTGTCTCTAACGTCTTTTCCATACCAATCCCTTGTGATAACCAGAAGGCTTCTGAGAAGACCCTTCCTCCGTGCAAAAATTTATACCAAGTGATCTTAGATTTTGTATCTTTCAATGCGTGTACATGCTTCAACACAGAATTGAAAGTGAAAGAGAATATGATTCCCAAAATTCACTTCTCCAAGTCAAAATTTTTCATCTATGACTACGACCTACTGAAAGTTGTAAAATCTGAAGCACTGAGAATTATTTAGATGATGCCATGCAGTCTTTTGCCGGTAGGAATAGGCATCCAACGAAAGCAAGAGAATGCTATTCACGTGGTGGCATTTACAATTTTTATTTGCTTTTTTCTCCTATGACTTAAGATACCATAATCAGACTGATTAAAGCTCATTACTTAGCTGCATTTTTATTCTCTGGAACCTGAGAATCATTTCCAGAAGATGACGCATCTCCTGCTGGCAGAAAAGACCATGCCAATGCTGCGGTACCAAGGGTAACAGCAGCAGCAATTGAGCCCCAAATCCACACTTGCCTCCTTTTCCTCAACTGTCTATTACGCCTTGCCACCTCTATACAAACAACAAAGGAGAAAATTATGATCTGAAATAATGGCATGCTACCTACTAGGGCCATACATAATTGATATTGAAAAGGGAACTAAACACACCATAACCAAACCTTAAACAAGCCAATATCAAGCTAGAAAAAGATCAACCGAAAGATATTAAGAAACAGAAGTCTCACCAACAACTTCTTGGTTCCTCTGTGACATTTCTCGATTTACAGCCTCATAATATTGAAGTCGATCTGACAAGCGAGCAATCTCAAAATTCTTCGCCTCAATCTGTGCTTCCAATTCTATCTCTGCCTCTGCTTTTGCAATACCCCTTCCGACAGATTCTGATACAAAGCGAGCAAGATAAACCTCTTCGCACAGCTGTTCAACGGGATTGGTATCTAACTGCTGCAAACCATCTTCTGAAGAAATTGGACATTCAGGAAGAGTCAACCCCACAAGGGACAATTGTTCCCTGATTCTCTCCCAATGGCTTTGCATATTATTGAGAGCTTCTTCCGCTTGCTTACGCTTCTCTATCTCCATCAACAAATTAAATCTAATCCCACGCAATTCAGCTTCAATGTCACCAAGAGAAAGTCGTGGCCCAGCTTCAGGTGATAGTTCTACCAATAGAATACAAGTGTAACAAGAGTAAGTTTTTACTGTTGACTCACTTCAGGTGATAGTTCTACCAATAGAACATAACAAGAGTAAGTTATAACTGTTGACTCACTGAAAAGGTTTATTCACTAATATATGCACATAAATGAGAATACTGTATGAAAGGCAACTAATAATTGTTATTTTAAAATAATATAGAAAAGACGTCATTCAATAACAATATCCATTTGTCATGTCTCACAGCCCTCATTCATTGAGAGTACATCAAATATAAAGGTTTACCTTCCCAAGCATCGAAGAACTCTCCTGTTGGTGTTGGAGCAATAAGTTTCATAGAACTTACAGCCCCAGTGTTGTCCTCAAAATCAGTGTTACTAGTGTAACTCATAGACTCCTGTGGATCGTAGAAATCATCAGTCTCACTATCTCTTTCAAATGCAACATGTCTTAGCACATCCTTTTCAGGAGCCAAACCATCCTTCCTATCACTGCAATCATGTTTGCCATTACAGCTCTCTGAGTCAATATCATGATTGACAGATACATGATTCTCTTCAGCAGGATGGACACCCTTAGCATGCTCTTCTGAAGTGGAACCATTGGTGACACCATTCATGGGGACACCATTAGTCTCAGAAATTGTAAAAGCAACAAAATTACTATCCGTAGACTCCACAACCTTAATTCCTGCATTATTTGAATCAGCATTAACCTCATCTTTATCTGTTGTCTTCCCCCGTGAAGTCACATCATCCTCAGAAAAGCTCTTCAAAAGACGCGGCCCACGCCTCTTGTGATTGATAATGTATGGTGAAGGAGGAAATGAAGATGGTGAATCAGGAACTGGAGTTGCTTCAGGAGTGGCATAGAGTGCTGGTGATATCTGAGGACGATTAACTTTCCTCTCTATGTTTGATGTACTCTTTCTTCTCTCCAGGTTTGAATTAGATATGGAAGGCTTTTTGTTGGGAAGTGTATTTGTTCTTGGAGGACGATTCGATCTAGGAACAGTCTTGTCAACAGATTTAGAAGCTCCAGGTTCCAGCAACCTATCCAAAGCTATAGCAGTAAACGTTGGCATGGCTGTGCATTGCAAAAAGCAAAATAAAATTAACCAACATGATTCATAAAAGGAACATGCATCATCCGTAAAAGTTCAACAAAAGATAAAATCAAAAAGCAAATACGCTTACTCTGCAGATTAGGAGTACTCTTCAATAGAAACCCATGTAAAGTAAATTAAGCAATTCCTAAGTTAAAAACTAATGCTGAAGACAACAATCTACGCTACTAAAATTGAGATATCATTACCAAAGTTGATTAATCTTACTTGAAAAACTAAACAATGCTCAACACAATGCTCAACATCCGTACCCATGTGAATGGTCAAATAGAAGCATATGCTTGCTATAATCCTTAACAGAAGGAAATATAAAAAAAGAAATTTTTAATCCACACGTAAATCAACCATAAGCAAAATTCAAAACCTCTGCTCCTAACACAGACAATTTTTAATGAAAATATATCAAAGTAACACACAATCAAGTAGAAACTCGTTAAGAGAACCCACAATTCTCATAGACTGGGCTATTTAATTTTATCTAGCTCCTAAGTACAGAATCTTCTGATAAGAGTTTAAATTCAAAAGTCCCTCCCAAACTCTCCCAACCTTAGCAACCACTAGACCAAAAGAACCAGAGAAAAGAAATTAGGATTAGATATTGAAACCCTAGCTTATCGATTCGAAGCCCCACCAAAACGTCTCCTATGCGTAAATTGCACGCGACCTCTCTGTCTCGCAAGCCGTTTTGTTGGCTTCGAAAATCTAAATCGCTAAGCTTGAAAGTTAAAACAACAAACACACAAACGAAGCAACTACAAATCATAAATTTCTCAATGAACAGAAAACAAAATCCACAATAAAAGATTCCAAATTCAATACTTCAAACAAAACTATATATAAAAAAAGGGATCAAATTCCTCAACAAAATTCAACTAACAAAAAGAAAAAAGAGGAACTTCATAAACTATTCACAGCAACCAAATAGAATCATCAGGAAAAATAATAATAATAAGGGGAGGTTACATAATTACCTAGAAGAAACAGAAATCACTGAAGGAAGGAAAGAAACAAAAAGAAAGAGATCCTCCAAGCAAAGATGAAGCAAAAAATTTATTTTACAATATCCTTATTCGAGAAAGCGGGAGACCATCGACCACTCGACACCTTCACCCACACCATTCCGCCCCTATATTTCTCCGCAAATATGTGAATTGAATTTTCATTTCCTTTGAAATATCGCATACCTTGACCCGCTCCCAAAGCATAAAAATTTAAAATTTTTGGTCACGCTTAGGGCTGACGTGTGAGTAAAGTCATAGAAAGTGGGCGTGAATGAGCAATTCTGGAATCTCCAGGGGTTGAAAGGCTAAATTTGGGATTCTAGTGGCATCTCCTCCAAGCTGCGTGGAGACGTTACGCTTGTGTTCTGAATCCCACCTGGGAAAGTGTGCCGTTTTGGAAGTTATAACGGATTATTTTTCTTATCATTATGACGTTTTTCTCTTTCCTTTTTTTGTAATTATATTTATAACATCATAAGCATGCTTGTCACCTAGCCTACTTGTTGGTGATAAATAATAATCTTTTATTTAAATACGTTGCTTCTTAATATAAGAATATAGGAACAGATATTCTGTTCCGCTTACCATGTTTATTCTTGTTTCCAACAGATCTTATCTATTCATGATGACTAGCATTTATGGGGAACAAAAGGAACAAATCAATAGGAACAAAAAATTTATTCTCTAAAAATATATGATTCAACATATTTATAAGAAATAATTTCTTTATTAAATAAAAATAAAGATGTGTATTATCGAATCTTTTCAAATTTTACGATTCAGCGAAATTTTAATTAGATATTAAAGATAATGATTCAAAATAATAAGGTCAATGGACAAAACATTACATGAATCTTACTTTGTAATAATTCGATGGTTTTAATGATATCCAATTTATGTTAGAAATGTTCAATTTTAAAGACAATTATTTTTCTTTTGTATGTCTCAGATTCAGGTTCTAGGTTTGCAATTAAAAATGTGGAAGTCAAACTAATTAGAAGACGAAAACAAAGTCAAAGACGAGGTGCCTAGTCAAACGGCGTTGTTGAAAGATTCTAGCCAATAAGAAGCAAGATGAGGTGACATCTAGAATCTTTTGGAGTCTAGACGTGGCATAGGCATTGCCTAATGATACTCTTCTTAGTTTGCATAATTGACTTGCTTTTATTTAACATTAATTCCTATCTGTCTTGCTAAAAAGTCAAGATTTTTCTATAATTTTTATAAGAAAGTTCTAATTTTGAAAAAAAATTTGTGGTGGTCATATATAAAATTCGTTGATATAAATTGACTTTCAATACTTCAACCAAATAATTTTTTTCTACAATTACTCCCAAATTTTTACCTTAAAATTCATTATTTTCTTCTTTTAGTAAGTCCTTTTTATCACTACATAAAACTAACTCTTTACGAATTTTATTCAAGATTAAAAGTAATCCTTACATTGTATACCCCAAGCAATTTTCTTAGTTGCTACAATAACACGACCATATACAAATCAAAACATATATTTCTTACTCATACTAATATACTAAGGTTTAGGATATATTATACAACGTACACATTTACTCAAATGCTCTATCTAGCTTCTTAAAATTCTTGTCAACTCTTTAACAAGCCAAAGGTTCTTTCTATAACTCAATTGTAGTACATTTATACCTAAAACTAACTCAAATAGTTGTTAGACATATAGATTAATTGTTATAACAACTAATCTTTTAGTTCATTTGACTAGTCAAACACCCACCTACGACCAGTTAGTTGACCATCGATTAACCCATTGGCCAATTAATCGTCTAGTCAATTAGACATTAAACATTTTATAACTTCTCATCACTTTGTTTAGCTAGCAAAACCCTCATAAAAATCGAGTTGAAAACTTTAATTCTTAAGTCTTTTCAAAGGTAAAATACACCTTTTTGACAAAAATTCTAATTCAAAATCATTCCCAAAGTTTGTTTAAAGATCAAAAGATTTTCTTTAGAAATTAAACATTTTTTCTCTTAATTATAAAAGAATTTATGCATTGTGTCATATATATAAATAATCATACAATGATTGAGCTCCTAATTTATTGAAATGACCAAGATAAGGTTACAACAAGAATTTTAAAGAATTGCTTAAATGTCAATTTGATAGGTTCCTTCTTGTTTTTGGTTCTTCACTTGAATTCCCTTAAAATTCTTTAACTCAAATTTGTACTCCACTTTGATTATTTTCTTCATTCTTTTATTGCTTATTAAATTGACTATTGCTCACTTTGTCTTTCTATTAAACTCCATTTATTACACATTAGTTAATTTCATTGTAATAGAGTTATTAATATCACAAAAAGTAAATTTACTAATAGTAATATATTTTGCTATCATAAAAAATCATGGGTTCTGACCTCACATGATCTAACAATCTTCCTTTTTTATGATGATGAAATATTTGGTGATATTAAGAAAAATAAATGACATTGAGTAAATCTCTCCATGTTAAACCAATATATAATATATGATCCACCCCATACATTATGGATGATCAAGTTTTAATATCATCATTCTCTCCTTCTTTTTATCAATATTAAAAATGATACACGATATATAAATCTATAAGCATCAAAAAGGAAAAAGGAATTTCTTTCCCTCTCTTTTCAAAAACTCTATTATATAGGTAAAGCATACATGCAAAATTATATCAAGTAAATGAAAATTTTCAAAAAGCATATGTACTAATTTAAAGATCAATATATATTTCTTTTCAAATATATACAACAATTTTTTCTTCCGTTAAACTTGTATGTTAATTCAATATGCTTAAATGTTATTAATATAAGAGCAAGTATATGCCTTTTTTATGTACCGCTAATGGTTTAGCTCCTTTTCTTTCTCACATCATTCAACAATTGGTCTTTTAATACCAATTTTCTTACTTGGCTCATGTTATGGCTCTTGGTGATTTTTCTTTTGAAATTAATTGCTGGAGATGCTGTTATTATTCCTCATTTAATAGTAATAGGGATTAAAAAAAAGTGTTCATATTCATTTAACACCACTTCATATTAACTTATAAGGCAAAAAATCAATATGTTTTTAAGTACCCATAATATGCTTGAAATATGCACATATTCTATTAAGTATTTTGCTTGATTTTAATGTTAAATTACCTTAATTTACTTATTCCTTTGATATCTTTTCAAGCAATAAAGTGAATTGGACCTTGGATGATATTACTCATAAATTGGAGGTAATTCTAGGTAATAAAATGAAGAAATTCAAAATTCTTGGAGGAACATGATCTGGCTCATGCTCGTGTGTTAACTTACAACAAGTGACACAACCTAAACCACGTTCATATCGGAGATTATATGCAATTCTGAGAGAAAACAATGAGATACACAGTTAGAAGACACAATCGTGCCAACAGTTATGTCTATCATCCAAAGAAATCACTAATGGCCACAATTTAGGCCAAAATCATGAAACGAACCATATCCTAGTCAAAGTAAAATGTATTTAAAGGAAAAATCCTAATTTTATGAGGCTTTTAACCATTTTTTACAAAAAAAACACAAATAAGAAACATCTTTTTTCTCTTTAAAAGCTAGGATTAGTTGTTAAGAGGCTTCTCCAATCTTTGAGCGATCAATTTTAAGATGTCTTTTACTAGAGAATCAAGAACTAGACATCATGTCAATTGATCAAGCTGGCGGTAGACTTAGGAAGTTCATCTAAATTGATTTCTACTATGACTTCTTTATTTATGTCTTTTTATTTTGTTATTCTGAATATATTTTATGGCTAAATACTTTTTTTCTATATTTAGACGAGGAAATACCTAGTGGTCATTTTTATATGGATTGATTTAATTTTATTTACAATATGGGATCTATTATGTGAGCTATCTTTATTGGTCTTAATGATAATTTATCCATATCAACGTTTAAATGTGATCTTAATTCACTTATGAATAACAAAAGAAAGCCTACTTGTGAGCGGACTGTGGTTTAAGTAAAGGGGGATGAACAGGAGAGTTAAGGGAGACTTAAGTGATCTTTTTGGTAATATGGTGAAACCTCTAATAGGATTTTGTATAGCATAATGCATTAAAAAGAGTGTTAGCAATGTTCTAGATAAGAGTTAACCAACTAAAGAGTATATAGTTGTACCTTAAGAGAGTGCAATTTTAGTTTTCAGGAAGTCATGTCAGTATAAAGAATATATCTAATCTAAATTAATTAAAGGAATAACAGATTCTAAAGTGCTCAACCTTTTGGAAATTTTTTTAGTTCAGTGCCTAAACTTTTAAAATTTTCAATTAAGTGACTAACCTTTTATAAGCTTAACAACTCAATTCAAAACATTAGTTCTATTAATACTTTGCTAACTTGGCTAATGGGATCAATTTTTTATGACATATAGGCATCCACATGGAAAATTAATTCCCAATTAATCATCTATGTGGACTAAAACATCCAACTTATAACCTCTTTTGCATGTTAGGTTAGGTATTTTAGACCACGTGGATGATTAGTTGACGATCAATTTTTCATGTGGATGCCTACATGTCATAGAAGAAAGAGGTTTTGTTAGCCACAATAGCAAAATATTAACAAAACTAATGTTTTGAACTGAGTTATTAAGGTTATAAAAGGATGGTCACTTTGAGGATTTTAAAAGTTTGGACATTGAATTAAAAAAATTCCAAAAGGTTGAGCATTTTAAAATTTGTTATCCTTTAATTAAATCAAAAATGAAAGGTACTACTTGGGGAACTACTCATATAAGTATAGTTATTTAATTACATTCTCTTTTGATTAATTGCATTATTTTTTCTTGGATATTATGTAAGTTTATATTTATTTTATTTTTTATCCAATTATCCCTAAAACCATCTTTTTATTTATAATCTTTAAGCTAGTTAATAGTGTCACTATATTTAATATTTTTTCATATGATTCGACCATGCTTATGATTATATTGCTTGTCAATGATATGTGCATTGGCCTAATTAATGGGTGATAAATTTTTAAAAGGAGAAACTTGTAGCATTAGTATAAGAGTGCACATCGACACAGACCCACCAACCTACATAAACCTAGATCCTTAGGGGTTAACTCTTAGAAATTTTTCAACCGATATTCTTCTATATCTATTTAATAAACACAGTTTCAAAGAGCAATTTTTATGGATATTTCTAAAGTCATTGCAAAGATAACATATCAAATAATGATAATTAAAAGTGTTATTTCCATGTAAGAAAGATATGAATTTTCAGGTCTTCTTTGGATGTATGAGTGGTAGAGGGGTTCTCTTATGAATATGTGAGGAAATAAGAGCTCTCCTTATATAATGAAAATTTAAAGTCTATAGACATATTTTTTACATTCCTTTGTTTTGTGTCCTTATATAAAATTTATACCTATTTTTATCTTAATTGTTATATTTTATATGTTTAAAATGTGAACTATATATAAATGCATGTAATTTCCCTTTTGCTTGACCCCTAAAGGATGGTGGATGAGCATATAATTCTTTTACATATTTAGAATATGCAACATGATCATGTGACTATTTAGGAATATTGATGTAAACCCACTTAGGAACAAAATCCTAGAGAATCCACGAACAAGTTTGAACCACACTAAAAAAGCTAACTCAAACATAAAACGAACTAACACATAAATTATAAAGAATTAAGAACTAAGCTTATAAAGTGTTTGGAATGTTAAAAAGAAAGTTTTTTATAAGTTTGAAGTTTTATGAAGAATAAGAAAAAGAATTACTCAAAGCTCTCAACAAATAAAGATATAAAAGACTAACTAAAACTATATAGAAACACTCCTTAAATACAACATAAAAAGTAGGATTTTAGCAGTGGAAAAAATCTAGGACATGATTATGTTCTAGGTCACATTTTTTACAAAAACTCTGGTGTTATTTGACCTTGCCTGGGGCATAATTGTGTCATATACTTCGTTCTTTGTTAAAATGTTAACGTCAATTAACATGAGCTCTGGTCTTGTCATGCTTATACTGATGTTTTAATAACTTGATTCCTAAAAGTTACATAAGCTAGCACACGACTGCGTTTAGGATGTTTTCTTTATTGGAACTTAAACCCTTATATCCAGGGAGAGAGCATTTATATGAGGTTGTATCTAATTTTTGCATGTCCATAAAAGAACATAGGTTGAAACATGGTTGTGTCTAAGGTTATATTTAGCCAAAGATGAATCTTAAATCTCCAAATCTTCACCAACTCCAACCATTATAATTAATATAAGCTTTTATATAACAAATCTTTTGTTTGGCTAGTCATGCTTGCATCATCCCCTTATTTTTTAAAAACTTCATCCATAAATCTTTTTCTACATCAAAATTAAAAGAAACTTCTTTGTATAAAGGTATAATAATAGATTTGTTAGTATTGTATAAAGGTATAATAATAGATTTGTTAGTATAAAAATAACTCCTTTTGTGTAATGACTCACTTGCTTTCATTTTTCTCTCCGTTAACTCTTTTACTTTTGAAGCTCTACTCTCACTCTTTTATTCTTCATTCTTTATCTTTAACTTAATTGGTCCTAGTCTATAAATGTCAAAAGTATAAGAGTAAGTGCCTTTTTATCTTGCATGGTGGCATACTAATTCTTAAAACCATCATGTACAACTCTTACATTATAATTAACACCTCCCTAAAAGTATTTGACTAAATTATACAGGTACTACATCATAATGTGCCTCGTGCTTACGCTTTCTAATAAAGAAAGAAACTAGACTTTTTTATTCACCTTAATCTTTCTATAGTCATTAAGTCATTGAATCTTGTATAACTTTGGATGCTTTAAGTAGTTAAACTTAATTTTGCTATAAGATTAGACCTAGTTACATTATTAAAAATTCTTGAATCAGTAATCATATTTTATTTTATTTTTTTCATAAACATGACATATGTTAAAAAAAAATTTCTCCCTTTACTATTCAAGCTCATTCTTCTTGATTTGAAGAGATAATGCTAACTTAGTAATAATTACCACACCCTCAACAATATACTCAACTCCATCATCAATAGACTCATCAAGTGTTGGCCTATATTCCTTTTCTTCTAAATCCCTCACATTATCTACCTCTTCATCATCTCTCATGATCATAATCGTCTTATTTGAGTATTGAGATGCAATATATCGTGTTCCTAAATAATGAAAACATTTAATGTTTCTATTTCAAGAGGGTTGGGATTTAATTTTACTGTGTCTTAATTATAGACATCAACTTTAGCTTTAGGTGGCTAAGTTAAATACTAGGCTCCTTTTTCCAATCGAACCTTTAAGAATCACTAATACTATTAGGGTACTTTAATATTTCTTTGAATCTGAGTTGCCTCTACACCTTCATGGTCATATGCACCATCTCTTCCAATTCTACTTAGTGTTATAACTCTATCATATTAATTATATATTGATTCAATCCATTTAAGGACTTCGTCGTAATTGCTTCTCTGTCATCCTCTACTTTGACTTAGATCATGATTGCTTCCATATCCTTATGATAATCTTCCACATTTTTTGATCTTTTGGTAAGACTTTGGACATAGATCCAATTTTTTGCTTTTTTTGCTTCCTTAAAATGAGTTATTAATGATGAAGAACAGATTTTTGCTATGCTACTAATATTTTTACTTGCTCTGCTATTCTGCCCAAGCCTGGCTGAGACTTTCATCTCATACGGCTCCTAGAATTCCCACTACTTAACTTTCAATTCGCCTATAACCTCTAATACAAATCTTTATAATAATGGTTTGGTATAATTCCCCTCCTCATAAGAGCCTTCAATTCATTCCAAATCTTTGTAGGTCTCTTATTATTTCATGTCCTACTATTGACCAATTGATCTTAGTAAATGATAACATAATTGACAAAATCTACTATCACTAACTTTACCTTCTTCTCTTTAAAATAATTATGATATTTAAAGTTCAATTTTATATTTATCTCCCACTCCAAATAAGTCTCGATATTATTGCTACATTTAAAGGAAGATGTAGTCATCCTGAAGTTGTAGAGATTTCTATCTTCCCCTTCTCAAACTTTAGCTCCCTCTTATACTTCTAATCATGACTAACTCCTACCTTATGCCTAAACATATCCTCTTCAACCTCAAATGCTAAAGCAATATCATTAAAACTTAAAGCATTTTTCTCCTTATTAGCCTTTGTTAAAGTTATTGGATTATGCCTGGTATGCCTCCCCTCATTAGGAACTCGTGTTTGTCTAAAGGTTTGATTTTCATACCGTACCGGTCGATACCGACTGAAATGGTACGAAACTTACCTCTTTAGTACCGATCGTCAGTACCGGTGATTTCGGGTGATATCGACTGAATACCGGCTAGTACCATAAACTTAAAATTTTGAAGGACCTTTTTGCAAAAAAAAACCTAACAATCTATCTCCCTCTCCTCTCTGCCCACCCATATTCATCTCCATTTTCTCTACACTCTCCCCTCGTCGTCACCCACACCAGTCACAAACCAAAAGAAAAGATTATAGGGGAAGACAAAAAGAAAAGATTGCAGAGCAACACCCAAATTCATCTCCACTCTTCAAAAAAACGATAGCCAAAGGAAGACAAAGAACAGAGTTTATTTCCAAAACAACAAATAAAATAAACAATCCATCACACTAAAAAGGCAAAACAGAAGCAGAAACTAAGAAAGAAGAAGAAGAAGAACATAAAAACTGAAACGATGCAGAGTGGAGGTGAGTTTTGGTTTTTTAGAAGACAGAAACAGTGGAGTTTTGAGTTTTAGGGGATGCTCCATCTGTTTAGGTAGCTAAGCTGCTCCAGAAACTTTTTAGAAGATAAAAGTAACGACAAGGACTCTTGCGAGGGTCAGAGAATTAAATAAAAAGGAATATTTTTACTGAGCAATCTTGAGAATTAAGACATATTGAGAACTGAGCAATTTGACAGAGAAATGATGTGATTGTATAGTGTGTAAAAAGAAGCACTTATAAGTTATAATGAGAGCATTCAATTTTTTCAAAAACAAAAAAGAAAAGAGTTAAGATAGTCAATTTTTTAAATAAGTAATTGACTGTGTCTTCTTCTAATTTTCAAATAAGTAATTATAGTGTATTATTTTTTGTTGTGTTTGTTGGTATTTTTTGATATATTTAAGAAAGAGCTTAGTATTTAATCTTGTATGAATTATTTTAATTTATGAATTGGGATTTAAATTTATGAGTTATTTTAAATTAATTATAATATATAATTTTTGAAATTATGGTTGATGTAAAATTATAAATTATACAGTACAATATATTGAAGGACTATTTTGTAATTTAAAAAAATTAGACTATTTTATAAATTTTAAAAATTACAGTACTGTATCAGAATCAAATCTGGTGTGAATACCAGTAAGGTATTCATAACATAGGGTTTGTCATCTCCTTAGTGATTCAGTAATTTATTACGATTAATCAATCTAACAAATTGTTTATACATCATATACCATACATTATTAGGAACTCAAGTTGTTTCACTAACATGTCATCCTCTTAAACTACTGTATAACTTATATAAAGTAGGTGTCATCCTTCTCTTCCTTCAAATTTGAGACACCTTCAGATGAAACATTTGAAAAATGCAAAAAAGGTTTAGTAAAGAAAATTTTACTTGTATATTCTCTCAATTATATACTCTAAAAAATTATCAAACAACTCGTGTTTCACTCTTTAATTGGCTTTTCTAGAGGCTAATATCATGTTCTCTTATCTTTGATCACTATTTCCTTCATTTGTAGGTCCTTTAAGGAACTAAAATAGAGTTTACATAATAAGGAGTCACAATTGAATCGAAATTCTAAACAAAGAATTATAATAAAGTTTACATAATATGAAAATAAAAGAATAATTACACCTGTTTTACTTTTTAAAAAAATACACTTGATTTATTGTTAAGCTTTAATACTAACTTATAAAAACTTACTTACAGAACCCACAAATATTCATATTAAAAAACATAAATCATATATGAAAGGAACTAACTAATTAATAATAAAGAATCAATAACTAGATTCACTAAGTATTTAGAATGCCACAAAGAAAGAAAATTTTTAATAAGTATGGAGTTCGATAAATGATAAGAAAGAAAAAACAATCATGGTTCTCAATAATTAAAGATATCAAAATCTAACTAAATCTATATAGAAACACTCCTTAAAGACTAAAAAATAACTAGAGTTTTGGTTGTGGAAACGATTATGTTTTAGGTTGTGTTCAATTTTCTCACACCCAAAAAAAAAAAAGTGCTATAACATGGCTATGTCTGAGATTGTGTTCACCTAAAGGTTAATCTCTAGCTTCCAAATCTTCTCTAGCTCGAGTCTTCATAATTGATATAAGCCTTTATATAATGGATTGAGTATTTGGCTAGTCATGCTTTCATCATATTTACTTATAATTTAAACGCTTACCCCTCACTAAAATTATCTTGGCACTAGATGGTGCAATTCTATAAATGAAACCAATTCCATGCCTATCATTACAAGTCTTTTAAGTTTGTTATTCAATTTTCATTACCCATAGTGAGGACTCTTCTCTTAAAATCTATCATATTATGCATTCACATTTTAATTTCTCATTCTCAATCACGAATGCGTGTAATACTTTTAAAGTCTCTTTATACTTGAAAGATAATTTCTTCATTTATGACCTTTAGGCATTTAACTAACTCATCATATAGAAGCTTAATATCACAATCATCATTATATCATAAGAGTTCGAGCGAGAGGGTTGTCATCACTATTGGCCGTAAAGCATATGTGAACCAACTCATTATCTAGTTATCTACTTTTAGAATTGCTTGTATCATCCCATGTGGCTTTTAGTGCTTCTGTCCATTATTCTTTCTTCTCTTTTTTTTTCACTATGTACTTGATTATCATATATATTCTAAAAAGCTCATCATGAGTAACACCAATATCATTAACATCAATTAACATATGCAAGATCAAGTATTTCGCAAATACGATTAGCATCTTACATATCAAAACTTTAGAAAGCATATTTCTGTCTAATGTGGAAAACAAAATGTTCATTACATTATTATTCAATGATATGGTTTTATTTTTATTCCTATTCCATTTGCTCTTCTTTATAATCTCTCATAAAATAAAGATTTTGAGCCATGAGAAAGATTTTCATCGTAGTTCTCTATAACAGGTAATCATTTCCATTGAAAGAATAGAAATATTAATATCTTGGCCCTCTTAGCTATAATATTGACGAAAAAAATATCACAATAAGCTTTACTCACATTTCAATAAAAATTCATATAGAGACTTGATTTGATGTAAATTATTGGTCCCAGATAGTGAATTATGTGTTTTCACTTTTTTTTATTTAAAAACTAATGAATGATTATGAAAATTTCATGTGAAACAATTACAAAACAAATACAAGAATATTAAAAAAGAGTATGCAAAGAGAGATAAAAAATAATTTATAATGATTCGGTCAAACAACTCCTGGCCGACATTTACCCTCCAAACTCCACTTGGAATTCACTATCTTCTTCTTTTAATGATGAAGAGAAATATCTTCCATACAACATCTTTGTCACACTGAAGAGTAATCCTTTACAAATTTTATTAAACGAAAAGGGGAATTCACATAATTTGTATCTCAAAAAATTTCTCTAATTTCTACAATAGCATAACCATATATACAACATAAAATCTATCTTTCTCGCTTATCAATGAATTAAGGTTCAATATATGTTATGCAATACACACATTCACTCAAATGCTCTCTCTAGGCCCTTATCAACTTTTTAGTAAGTTAAAGGTTCTTTTGTAACTCAATTTAGTCTATTTATACGCAAAACTAACTAAAATAATTGTTAGACACATAAACTAGATTTTTAAGCACGCTAACTAGGCACCCATTTTCGACTAATTGATCGACCATCAATTGGCCCATCGACTAGCCAATTGCATACTACATATTTTGTAACTTATAATTTTATGTGGCTAGTCGATCCAAATCCTTAGGCTAACTAAACCTCTATAGAAACTAAGTTGAAAACCTAAATTCCCAAGTCTTTTCAAACATTAAATACACTCCTTCAATAAAAATTTGATTCAAAATCATTATAAAAGCTTTGAAAGTTTTGTTTGATCAAGAATTTTTTTTAAAATCAAAATAAATTTTTTCTTGATTACAAAATGATTTATGCGTTACGTACAACAATAAGAACAACAACATCCAGTATGAATTCCGCTGATACGCGGGATCTAGGGAGGTTTAATAATACGCAACCTTATTCCTAACTAGTAGAGAAGCTGTTTCAAAAAATTTGTGCATTATGTCATATATGCAAATGATAATATAATGGTTGAGCCTATAATTTGCTAAAGTGACCAAGATTAGATATAAAATAATTTCAATGATTTGTTTAAATTTTGATGTGCTTGATTCCTATTTATTCTTGGTTTTTCATTTGAATTCCCATGAAGTTCTTTTAAGTAATATTTATGTTTCACTTTGATTTTTTTAATTATTTGACTGCTTAATTTATTCAATTGACCCATTGTTCATTTTGTCCTGCTATTAATTTTGATCTTTCAGATATTGCTTAATATAACTACTAATATCACTAAAAATAAATTTATTAAAAATATATTTTATTATCATTAAAATTATAGATTATAACTTCTCGTAGGACAACAACTTCTGATATTAAAAAAAAACATCTCAAGATTTTGTATGTATATCTAAAAATAATGTTATTTATATGGTTCTGAAAGAAACTATTGGCAATTTTTTAATAAAAATAGATTGAGATGGTAAAATATAAAGGGCACGATTAGTTTAAAGATCGATGTAATAATCGCTCCTGATGTGACAAGCATTGGTTTAACCATGAGAGGCTCCCTCCATGTCAGTGTCTCCAAGCTCCAAGGAATGGCAACAGAGGGTAAACCACAAGACAAAAAGTGTTTTGGCATCTATCTAAAGCTTAATTTGTAGTAAATTTTGAATCTTATTAGAAACCAAATTCACTGCTAAAAGATACCGTTCGTTCTTTCAGTGTGAAGAACACAAAGATTTAACCATGAATTAGCTTGGGACTGGCTGCTTCTACTTGGAGCATTTTAGGCATCAACGTTGAATAACCTGGTTTCTTTAATTTTATTAGCACATGTTTAGAGACCAAGCAGCATGTGAAAAGGAGGAATTGCATCGAAATGGTCAAGACTTTTGAGTAGTTCCAACCACCATTATGTTGAATTACCCATGAAAAAAGCAATGGCAGGCGTGACTTCTTTGCAGATTTGTTAGGTGCCAATCTTTCTCGGTCGTGTGTTTACATGGGACAGCGTTTTAGATTAGGCATCACACAAATTTTCATTTGTGGGGGGCTCTTTACTTTCATTCAAAGATCATAATTGTCCAATCTTTAATAAATACAATGAAATAGACATGACGTGTGAATATACATATCGATTTATCTTGCAACCATATCATCCATATTTTTCTGGTAGCACCTGTCACCATCTTTGAAAGGGAGTCGTGGTTCATGATCATAGAGCATTAAACGCATTCAAAAGATTCTGCATTACCTATGTACTCAAGTTCTTGGCATTTCCAATTTACTGTATCTTGATTTGAAAAATGCGGTACTCCACTGATTCAATGAAAGTCGTGCCTTGAAATTTAGTGGGAATGGGAATACATTTTTAAATACATTTTAATGAGGATTAAATTTTATTAAACTTTATCAAATTTAACTTCTTCTTTTTTTTCTAATTTTTTTTGTCATTTTAAAACAATATTTTCATTAATTAAAGGTGAAGTTTTATATTATTAAACCTCTTCAGATCTGACACCTTAGTAAAATTTATACTGAATATTGTTATTGTTGTTAAACTTTTTTTTCGTTTAATTTTCATTTGAATTAATATTTTTTCTTGAGCAGCTGCTGGCTAACCTAGTTTAATACTAAGGCTTCATCTTTAATGTGATTAATTACATTTTTCATATGAGATTAAACATTATAGTTGAGAGATTCATACAAAACCTCAAGCATTCCATATGCTTACAACGAATCCCAACTAAAGATTTGGTTTCATAATGCAACACTAAGCATCAAATTCCAGTCATCCAACCTGATTAACACAGACCAAAAGTAGAGTAGTGTCGAGAAAAGAAGATTTAACACATTGTTGCCGCAGCCAAATTTCAGATTTTCGTTACTCATTCGCATAGGAGATTAAGTAATATAGATTTAGGCAAGTACACAACTAGTTGTTTTCGTTGTGAAAAGAAAGAATAATACTAATCAAGGAAACAAAAGCGGAAGCAGGAGGAGTGATTCTCTTTATTTATAGTACAAGACAGGTTTGTTGGAACTTAAATCCCATACACCACCTTCCTTAACATACTCCAAGTACCTTGAAAATTCTGGCTTGGCCGTTGGTTTCTTCTTGCGACCAGAGTAGAAGAGATTGAGAAGTGGGTGACTTTTGATAACTTTTTTGGATTGTTTCTTTGGAGCTGGATTATTGGGAAAGGTCAGTTCTTTTGTTGACG
Organism: Erythroxylum platyclados; assembly: GCA_027563515.1. NCBI lineage: Eukaryota > Viridiplantae > Streptophyta > Magnoliopsida > Malpighiales > Erythroxylaceae > Erythroxylum > Erythroxylum platyclados. The sequence goes on along the minus strand of JAOQMM010000173.1, from coordinate 5,762,602 downwards.
TGCTTGACAGAGAAAATACCTTCGCCGGCAAGCTTCTTGCCCTCGTCAAATTTCCGTCCAGGAGTCCGGTGGCAGACTCGTCGGCCAATCTCTCATACTTCTTATGGCCTCTCCTTGTGCTTAAAGCTCTAAACATGGCTGAAATGAGATGATCGTATGACAGGTAGCTTGGAGTTGATATATGAAAATAAAAGAGTGGGTGTGGACTTCATCAGAAAAGAACATGGTTATATAGCAAAACAGAGATAGACGGATAGATGCTTTACAATTAATAAATTTCCATACTTGTATGTACCGACGTGGGTTTGATTGCTTGGTCGTGTTTGGTTTGCTACTCATTGTTTTTGTGAATTTATGTGGATTAGGCTCTAGAGGGATAAGACCTGGCACATAAAGGTGGACCTTCCTCAATCCTCATCCCCGGTGACGCAAGCTTCCCTTTATTATTATTCTTTTTCCAGGGAAGTTGTGTCATTTAGACTAGCCTCATATATTTTGCTGGTCAAAAGTAAGGTACTCAACGGAATATAAGAAGTAACCCTTCAATTCTCGAAACCACAAGTTCGATTCAAGCCCTACATCTGATTTAACTGAGTTGCAATCTTGCAAGAGTTGCAAGAAACCACATGCTCCACATGCTCCTTTTGGAATAGCCAAGTTGCTAACTTTCCTTTTACAGATAAAAAGCGAAAATTCAATTCTTATGTCCTTAGTCATTTTCACAGGTTATCAGGTTTAATATTAAAGTATTTGGTGGCAAACCCGAAAGGTAGTGTAGGAAATGAAGGGGTATTACATGGTCAATGACAACAGGTCACCGCCTGCGTCTTGTACACTTTGGCACTATGGTAAAACTTGAATGACGGAATCACCTTTGACATAGACTGAGCAGCCAGGTCTAGGCGGCTGTTTCTTAAAAGAATACGAAGATATGACAAGGTATAACAGTAAAAACCGCATCTAGACACATTTTTCACTTGCCATCAAATAATTCAATATCAACTCTCTAAGACACATCACATAGAACTCATCGCAAGGTTATTCAGATATTCGTCGATAAGTTTAGCTAACGCACACCAACCCACTTGATGAAATTTTTATACATTTCCGAGAGAAAATATGTATCAATGGATGAATTTGCTTGCTACCGTAATTGGGAATACTGAACAATGTTGTCTCTACCTATTTCCTTTGAGAGTAAATTACATTTAGATACTAAGAAGTATTACCAAATGAACATGGGCATATTTACTTTCAAAGCGAAAAAATTTACAGAAAGGATCGCACAGTAACCAGACAGCTAGTATAGCTTGTATGCTCTACCGCTCCTCAGAATTGAATTTGTTCCAGGCTTCCTGAAAACAAATCATAAATATCATGTAAAGATACTTAAATGTCTGGAGATGATCAGGGGATAACTATTTGCTTGATAATGTCAAACATTATGCTGCATGAAGACTGGTCTGACTCGGGAAGTATTGAATTTGTTGTCAGGCTTGCTTATAAGTAGGTAGTGATTATAGCTGTATGTGAAGAAAGTCATCCCTACACATGCTTTTAATTTTACAGTAAGCTAAGTTTTATATGTAATTAATAAATCCAAAACGCTTAAGATAAAACAAGGGGTGAGTACAACAAGACTATTATCAAATAACATTACCATCACCACTTCACTGTTCCCCCTACCCCATAGATATAAGCGAAGTCTACTTGCCACCAACGAGAAAATGTTGCAAGTCACTTCTGCTCAAATATGCATTTTTAAACTTCAAATATGTTTGATCATATATACATAAAAAGATACGTGCGTGTATATATTTGGAATAATTGGGCAGTCCTAATAACCTACAATAGGACAAGCAAAGCTGAAGTGCAAAGAGTAGAATCAGAATTTTCATCACTAAGTTCAATGTTTTGCCAATTTGAAATAGATGACATTGAGCATCATGTCAGCATTTTGACGTGTAATTTCTTGTATGTATGCTTATACACCTCCAGTGAATTTAAGCATAACCCAAGCGGAAATTGGCAAACCATCATATCACAAATGGAAAGAGAGAATGCCAGCGAAATACCTTAAGAAGATCAAAGACCTTCTCACAAATGTATTTCTGTTGTATGCTTGCGCCTCGTTGTTGCAATTTATCTGGATGAACACATAGAGTAGCTTTCCTATAAGCTTTCTTTACAGCAGCTGAAGTTATTACTTCTGTCAGTGGAATTGGCTGCCAACCACAATCAGGCCCAAGGATCTACCAGTGGAAAGAAATATTAGAAAAGGAGCTAAAAGATCATATAAAGAAGCATAGAACAGGTTGAATTCAAAATCAATCAGTAAAAAGAAAGTGATAAGTGAAAGAAATTTCAAGCTTCTACTAATTATCCATTTAAACCACAAACACTATTGCATGTGGAACAACACTGCCTAACTAGTCACACTGACAATTCTAAAGAATCCAGACTCTGCTTTCAATGTTTATTACTTTAGATAAATATTCATTTGCCTCATTTGAGGCAAATGCTCATACTTCATCCAAGATCAGGTGATTGAATCAAAACCTTCAAACTTTTAACGTGCAACTAAAATCAAGTGCACTAAAGGAAATCAGAAAATTAAATCCATTATTAAATTAATCCAATGAAGATAAAACATACATATTGCAAAGTTGAAAGTAATGCCCGCAAGTTCCCTTCCTTCCCGGTTGACCACCTTTTGACATCAGCATCCAGAGTTTCTGCTAGCCTCTGCAAGCCAAATGTTTCCAGGAATTTCAGTGGGAGATGCATAAACTTCAGAGTTAGAAAAACTAATTGACAAGAAAAATACATGTCGTTCGGTTTGTTCCCTTTGAGCAAGAAGATCCCGCATGTTTTTGTCTTCTAAAGCTTTTGCCTGCACCAGTGCCAGATATTAGGTATCAGTTCCTTTATTTTATGCAAAACATTGATGATTAAACCAGAACAGAATTTGTACCACTCGTTCAGCTGTTCTTCGATGCCTTTCTAATCTAGCTTTACACCTTTGAGCTGATTCATGTTCAACTCCCTCAGATCTCTCACTAGAGTTGGAACCTTTTGGAAAGGAAATCATTGTTTAGATGCAATAAAAAGTGAAGGACAACTGTTCTCAAAATAAACATGGTGCAACAGACAATTTCCAAGGACAAAAACATAATGCTGGTTACCAAACAGTGTCATACCAGTATATGCTGAAGTGTATGGATATCTTGAGCCACAAGATGAACCAGTTCCCTGGGATTGAAGATCTTGTAGATCCTGTAATTTAACTTCCATTAAGTGTTGTTGGCAATGCCGAATTTAAATAGATGGTAATTAGGAATAGACTCACAGACGATGAAGAGCTTGGCCTCAATCCACTATTCCAAGAAGAAACAGAGAATTTATCTGAAATGGATCTTTCAACCATTACTTTTCCAAAAGCACGCCCACGTGCCTCCAGAGTCGCTCTCTCGACAGCAGCACGCTCTGCCCTTAGCCTTGCCTCAATGGATGTCCTATAATCAAGTGATTTCTCTCTTGCTTCTGCACATGCCTTCTCTAACCTTTCACGAGCTTCATTCATTGCTCTTTCAACAGCAGCCCGTTCTGCTCTCTCACGAGCTTCTGCATATGCTCTTTCGCGAACTTCAAGTGTTACTCTATCAACGGCCATTCTATCCTTCTCCCTTTCCCGTTCCCTCTCTCTCTCTTCTTCTATCATTCTAAGTCGTTCCTTTTCCATCTCTCTTTCTTTTTTAATCCTTTCAACTTCTTTTTCATCAGTAGGTGGAGTCTCATTTTTTGCTTTTCTTTCAGCAATCTGATGAAATTGAACCGGTTGAGCTATTCGTTGTGCATTACTTTGAACTTCTGAAGTGGTGGGCTTTGTTTCTTCTGCTTTTTGTGCAGTTTCCGTCAAGTCATTTGCTGCTATAGCAGGTTTAAAACTAACCTTGTTGTCTGCAACATTTAGTGTAAATTTGGCCTCCTTAAGCTTTCCTGTCTCAACATTTTCAGCCAATTTCTTCCCCTGACTTTCAACATTTGAATCCACAGTGAATGCGTTTTCAATATTTATATTCTGCTGTCCATTAATGTGTCCAGAATGACCTACTTTCTTTAGACTTTCATTTGCGCAAGGTGATTTTAAGGCCTCCTGCATTGGAAAGGTAACCTTTTCTTGCTCTGAGCTTTCCTGGGCTACGCAAGACACTTCACTTTTTCTATCAATAAACCAGTTTACTGCTTCCTTGTTATTACTCTTTGGTTGAATTTTTATCTTAGAAGTTCCTTTGGAGCTACCGTCACATTCTTTCAGACTTTCACTCTTTCTGACGTGGTTGCCAGCTGATGGAACATCTCCAGTATCCTCCTGATCATCTAACTTACCTTCCTGATTCAATGTACAATGATCCTTCCCAATCTTGTTGATTTCCTCATGCCCTTTAAAGCTAGCATCCAGGTGGCTCATATTAGTCTTTTCCTGTTCCCAGACCTCCTCCAATTGGCCAACCAATTTTTCATCACCAAGAGCTTCTTGCTCTTCTATTTCCCTATCCGCCAATATATTGGCATCCTTTGATGTGTTATAGTCCTCAAATGCTGTTATACTTGCATCTTTTCCATAACTACTTCCTTTAATTCCATTCCACATTGCTTCATTTCTAGAATCCTCTGTTGGTTTCTTCTCAATTTCCTCTCTTTCTCTAGACTCTTTCAGTTTTTTATCATTTTCTTCCTGTTCCGAAGCCTCTTGAAATCTTTTGTAGTTGTCTTTTATTTCACAAGCTTGTTTTCGCCTCCGCATATTCTCTTCTTGTTTAACGACCTCTTCTCTTCTCCTCTCATTCTCTAGCTTATCGCACGTGTCATTTACTCCCCTTATATATACTTTTCTTACATAAGCCTCTCCTTGTCTCTTCTCATTCTCTTCCAGCTCAACAACCACTCTTCCTCTCCTCTCCTTGTCTTCCTTCTGGCATACCTCTCTCGGTCTTCTCTCATTCTCTTCCCTCACAAGAGCTTTTTCCACTCTCCCCTTGTTTTCTTCTTGTTTATTAGTCTCTCTTAAACTATTCTCTTTTACTTCTCTTTCACGACCCTCTTTCTCTTTTTTTGCAATTGCTCGTTGTTCAAGGACCTCCTTCATCCTCTTTTCTTTTTCTTTTTCAGGAGCCTCTTTCAGTCTTTTCCTATAGTCTGCATGTTCAGGAGTCAATTTAAGTTTTTTCTCATGCTCACCCTCCTGAAAGGTCTCTTTTTGCCTCTTTTGTCCATCTTCCCTATCATACATGATTATTTTCTCATCCTCCATGCGTTTACTAGCCTCTCTTGGCTGTGGCCCTTTCTCCATGTGCTTCATGGTCAGCATATCTTCATCCATATTTTTCTTCAGTTGGATCTCCACCATGTTCTCATGTGTTTGCAAGTCATTAGCCTTAATCTTTTTCTTTTCAGTTGTTACAGGCTGCCAGTCCACTCCACACATCTCCACACTCTCTTCCCACCTTAAAGCTCCTTGAACCATTTCTACCTTACTCTCAACCCCTCTCTGACCATGAGGCAATTTAGCTGCTGCTGGTTTCCCACTGTTTTCCTCTCTTAAAAGATCATCTTGTGATAATTGTAATTTCTTTTCATATTCACCTGGTTGCATACCAGCTTTAACCGCATTTACTTTGTTTTCCTGTTGTGTGTATTGTTGGAATGATTCTGTGGCTGTCTTCTTTTCTCTCTTCCCACCCCCCTGGATACTGATACCCTGCACCAAAATGTCTCCATTCATTGCATGGCCAAAGATCATCCCAGATTTATTTGTTTGCACCAATTCAAAAAATTGTGTAGCTTCTTTCCACTCTGCAGCTCCATCGATTCTATCGGATCCTTGAGATGACAAGGATTCCCTCCCCTGCTTCTCTTCTACATATTTCATGTCTCCATTTCGATGCTTATGCCTTTCGGTTGAGCCCCCAATTTGCTGAGCTACCGACTGAACTTTTTGGCACTCCTCCGTCACTCCATGTTCTTCTTTCATACAAGTCCCTTGCAATCTCTCATCTCTTGTACTAACAGAAGAATTGTCAAAATGGTTCACCTTTTCTTCTTTGCCTTTCTTGTCATCCTTTGAGCCCAATTTCATACGATTCTGAAATTCCTCTCTCTTCCTCTCCATTAGTTCTTTTGCACTTTTCAGCTTTGCTTGAGCCTGCTCCATGGCTTCTTTAATCGCAGCAGCAGAGGCTGCAGCTGAAGAACTTGCGTCAACTTCTACATCGAAGTAAGGTGGAGAGTTATCATCAGCAAGCCCACCAGAAGAAACACTTTTACTACTAGAAGTCTCTCTTCTAGAATCCCTCTTTTTGCCATCCAGTGGAGGCGGAGGTCTAGAAGGGGGTGGCAAGTCAGAGGGTTGAGTTCTGAGGCTGACATCAGATATGGTTACAAACATTTCATTTGGAAGAGATCCATTTCTCACATATCTCTTCTGATATCTGAGATCAGTTTCGAAAGATAATTCACCAATACTGTTGGCAGGGTGTGACAAGGTCTTCCTGAGTTGGCCTCTACCATTCATCTCCCGACTCAAGTCAATGTTGAGATAACCATCATCACTTGCCTGAAGAAGTGAGTAGCCCTTGTCTTTTTCAGGCAAGACAGTGTCTTTATCAACCATGAAACTGTATCCAGGAACGGCATGTAGCTGGCTTATCTGAGTAAACGCATTTGACGAAACTCCATTGCTCCTTTGACCAGCTTTATGGTATGATATATTGAACTCCATATTCCCATTGATTGTCTCATAAGAATCTCCATTCGACAAGTATTGATCCTCAGTAGAATGATCCAACTCATCCGATAGATATTCAGCTTCAGAAGGAGTCCTACCCAGCAGAAAACGAATAACCATGATGGTCTCAAATTCTCATTTTAGATGATAAAAATAATCAAATTAGAAAGAAAGCAAGCAACGACTAACCGTTAAACAATAGAGCAATTAATCCAGAATCAAAACGAATAACAAGCTCGTCCACTTGCGTATAGGGTGTATCACAAACCCATCTTCAAATGGAATTTTAGTATTTAAACCAATAAAATGCGGATGTATACTGAAAAGTACTATCATTTTAAGAAAATCGGATCCTTTTCTACCCAGACCAAAAACTTAAACAGAACAAGAAATAGCGATCATCCAGTCTAAGAATCCACCATCCTGAAAAAACACAGACGAAACATCACTTTGAACGACCATTTGAGCTCAAAATGGTAATAAGCAGTCCTTACAGAGTTCGAGTTGACCCTTTCTTGTTTCGAGCTTCACAAGAAAAGCAAACACAAGAACCCAAAAGAGAAAAGGGACCAAAAAACTTAAAAACGAACACAACAGCTGAAAACGAAAGAACGGCACCGGACACAAAAAACAAACATAAGGAATACACCGCATTCACATTCTCTACTTCCAAGGAAAAACAAAATGCAAAAAGCTTGCGAATTTAAAGCAGAGGAGTGCATGATCATGCATACCAAGCCTCGTCAGAGGAATCATCACGGTCGTCGGATTGGACCATGATCACCAAATCCTCGTACGAAACCGCGAAGTCATTCTCCCTCAATCCTCCAAAGACCTCACCGTAGTCGAAACCGGCGCTCCGTACATCGAAGAAAACCTCGGCCTCGTCGAGAACCGGAAGACTGAGCACGGGAATCGAGGAGGCGCGTGGCGCGTGGAATCCGCCGAATATCTCCGCATAGTCTTCGACGCGCGGCGACAGACTCGGGGGACCACCGAACCTCTGGGCGCTGCCGAACACGTCGTCGTAGACTGTCTTCGCGGACGTCGGGAAGCTGTGGTGCGCGTTGCCATTGTAACTCCTCTTGGCCACTGCAGCGTTTGGTTGATGAGAATGTGAGAGATTTTCCATGAAAGTGCAGTGAAATGAGAGCCTCAAGCTAGGGTTTTCCTTCCCCTATAATGCCTTTGAGTTTTCAACTGTTCTCTCTTTGCTCTGTGTGTTACTTTTCTCTCTCTAAATATGCAGTCAGAGACTGTACACAGTCGAAACCAGAAAGACAAAAAGGGAAGAGAAAGACGAGGAAGAGAGAGCAAGACTTAAAAAAGAGACAACACATGAAATGACAAAAAAGGGCCTGACTTATTATATTGTTATTTAAGTGTAGTGTAATTTAGAATTGGTAAATTTGGATTTTAACCGATGGGAAGAAACGCGGGAAATGGATTGCAACTGTTTTAAGTTTTAACCTCAGATAATTATAAATATAGTTCTTCAAGCTGTCTGGACTGGACCCTACTCGGGAGTTGTTATAAATTCACAAGTCAAATGATTTGATGAATGGGATTTTCCAGCTGGAGGGTCTTAATCATTAATGCAGTATATTAAGTTGATTGAATCAGTAGAATGTAATGTAGTGTTTACTTATTAGACTTCCTTTCCTTCTTACCTTCAAAAGAAAGAAATATATGTGAGTTGTAAATATGATTATATTGCCTCATAATCATTCGTATACTTAATCAATGCTTACTCAGCACCATTACATGTGGGCATTGAAAGTTGACAAGTGAGAGTGAGGGGTTTAGTTAGACAGTCGACGTCCAGTTAATTAGTACGTGGATAACATGCAAACCATATCTCAGAAGAATTCTGGGGAGGGTTGGTGACAGTGACACTTAATTATTATACTACATGTGATTAAGCAGAATCACTGTCCTCCAACTCCGAATCTCCAGTTGGTAACCGTGCATAACTTGGGGTGGTCACCGCCGCCCACCGCCATAAGTACCATCCCCACCACCACCACACATGCAAACAAGCACAACAACATGCGGAGCTTTTAACTCTTTCTTCGACAGCATCCCATTTCTCCATACGAAGACAATTCTCAGTTACTAATGTTAAGGCCCCCTCTTGCTCCAGACATTGCTATGCCAGTGTGGTCCAACCTACAAACATATATACTAGGATCTTGGACTTGCTAATGTGTACAATGTATATATATAATACAACTTTACCCGAAGGAGTTCGACTTAACTCCTTTAGTACTGTTATTCACTCATTTAATCTTAATATACCAGTAATTTAAAGATCACATTCACATATTGTGAGTACAAATAGACCATATGGTTTTTGTGCTAGAATAAAAATAGACCAGACAAGCTAGCAAGGAAAGCTGGGTTTGGTTTGGGTTGGTTTAGAAATGAAGCGAACATTTCATGAATATTTTAGACAATCATGTCTTTAGAAACATGAATCATAAATCAGAAACCATGGTTGCCTTGTTTGGTAAGATCTACTTGATTAGTTTTTGTCCTTCTAGGATACTCATCTCTATTTCAAACAGACAGGACAATGGAAAGACCATAAAAATGGTGTAATTGGAATCAGAATTTTAGTTTTTATCAAACAATTGGCGGTATCTTCTTTTTGAATACTTGGGCATTTTGTCCCCAGACCAGCCTACAATTTAACCATATATCTAAAGTGGTGACTCTTCTCTTTGTTAAAGACCACTACTTTGGTTCTTACAAGACAACTTGGATTGTGTTATAGTTCAAAATCAAAGATTCAAAGAAAACAATCTTATAAAACAAAGATTTAAGATTATTTATTTTTTCCCATGGTGGTGCAGCTTTTGTCCTCAGCTTCTTTTCTTTGGCAGTGTCAGTAAGCTATCAAAAAACTATACAGTCTCTGCATGGATGGGTGCATGTGTAATTTTGTAGGCGCAAGAAAGAAACAAAATGAAAAGAGTGAATAATTGAAACCCAAGTTGGGGTCCCTAGCTGGTAGTCCCCACCTCATGAGCTCATACCATATCAATTACCAATTACCAAATACCAAAAAGAAGTAGCAGAGGTGCTCCTCTGGGACCCTTGTGTTTGCCACTTTATCTGAATTTTTGCATAAAAGCTCAAGGAAGTCATCATTCCCTGCAATTAAATTACTTTAGAACCAATAGGTTCGTTCAAAAATTCAATGCTTTCTTTGAGAAAATGATGCTTTTTGGATTTGAAAACCAATGCAAAGGGTAAATATTGAGTTTCAAGTTTTCTACAATATCATTGAATGTGCCAAAAAATGATAGCTTCGCGTAAGAGGATTATATACATATTATATATGTAGAGAGAGAGAATTGCTTTAATTGGCATGCTTAGTGAGGTCGCATGCATAACTTACTTTATATAATACAAATATCCATTTCAATCTATACGTGCCAGGGGAAATAACGATAATTTACTTTAATCACCTAGTTGGACATACATTCAACATTAGAGCAACTAGTAAAGTTATTTTTTTGTGACCTAACTATAAGGTCACATATTCAAATAACAGAAACAGCCTATTTGTAAAAATACAAAGCGAGAGTTGGGGATAATATGATTCTCTACATATTCAAGTAAAAAGGAGAGTCTTGTGAATAGGTTGAAACATGTTCCTCCCTTAAGCATTATGGGCAAAATTTTGTTATACCCCTTAATATTTAAAAGGTTAGACATATAATATGCTCAGCTGTTTTGAAATAATATACCTAAATATATAAAAAATAATATATCTAAATATAAACATATTATAAATTAAAGAAAATTTGTAGTTAAATTTCATGCTATGATTTATGTATTTAAATAAAATTCTGCTACCTTAAATTAGTTAAAATGAAATTCCAAAACTTTTTAGATGTGAAACACAATTCTGATTATTACTTATACTTAATCTAATTATTTAATTTAGTGAATATTGAAATTTCGAAAAATTTGATATAAATTATGGGAACATATTGAAGACTTAATTTTAAAAAATTAAAAAAAATAAGTTTTATTAATAGACTCTTATTTATTTGATTTTTTTATATTGATACAATTTTGTTAAAGAGTTAGGACAAATAAATCCTGAACCATTATTCACAATGGTCACAATCCAATTTGGACCAGCTCGTTATTGCTCACAAACCTGAACTTCGGCCCCGACCCAGAATAGGTAAAGTTTGTAGTTACCAAAGTAGAAACAAACAAAGACAAAACTGAAGCGAAGAGAACAAAAACCAAATAGAAGTTTGATCAACAGGGCTCAGTCGGAGTCACTCTCAACCTCCGGTTCGACAAAATTTGACTAAAGTCCGTGCCAACAAATAGTAATCACAAATTTAAATGGCTTCTATCTTAATGTTTGTAGGAACTGTATCAAGCTTTAGACTCATCATGCACAGGTCATTGTGGGCACCTAGTATGATGCTGAATTATTAGTTTAGGCATTAAGTATAAGAGAAAACAGCAGGCATGGCTTTGATGCAATGATTGGAAGTTTCGAAGCCAACCTGGGCATAAATACCTACTTCAGTTGAAAATTGAAATGGGCTGGTATCCACATGCAATAAACTTTTGCAGTCAACAATATCTTGATACCCTGTTCACGACTAGCAATAACTTGTTGCCTCCTCCGTTAACGAAAATTACTTGTTGCCTTGATCTGTAACTTTGTGTCACTGGAATCTGGACAAACTTGCTCTCATTCTTGTTCTAATCTACGTAACCGCTTGTCTAACTCATAATCTGCTAAAGGTTTCCAGTCTCATCAGTAAAAAGTTGCAAATTTGGCAAGTTAAAATAGCATATAAGATCTCCATTGTTGGAAAAGTAGAAATGGGTATCCAATTTCTTCATTGATTATTCCAGGGAAGCAAATAAAACAATTAAGTTCTGGGTGAGAGTTACAGTGAAGACCCTTCTGGAATACTAATTATCCAGAAGTATCTTCATTGCCCAAGATTTTCTCAAGGAAAGAAAACTGAAGCCTCTAAGCCAAGATGGATGAGCATGGCCACAAAATTGAAACGGGCAAATACTACTTAACCTAAACACCTCAGTCAGGAACATAAATTATTGCAGTGGAAAGCAACTTCTCTTTGAAATCCGCCCATAACAAAAGAACATCCAGGGATGAACCAGGAATGCAAGATTTAGAAACTTCAAGCAGTTTTTGCTACTTTCTCTGGCATTATATTATCTGGAAGGATAAGCTCTGGTGGTGTTTCACGAACAACTCCAAGCATTGAATCATAGTCTTCATCACGTCGAGCAAATTTCTTGCGAAGCATCTTCTCAAACTCAATTTCATCAAAGCTCTTTGTGTTTTCTGCTGCATGTACCTGTGCCAAATTTGAATAGTTTCTGGCTGATTGGGAGATGAAGGCCATCTCTTCTTCCGTAAGCTTCCTCAGGAACTTGGCTGGATTACCTCCCCATACCTGAGATTTGGGTAATAAATCAAAAGCCATATGAAGAAAGCTAGGAAGACACACATTTGGTCAGGGCCCATTGGGGAAGTTTTAGGTTGTTTCTCTCGGATCTTGCCACAGCCTCTTTACTGGAGAAAATGTTTAATATTAACATGAATGGAAACTGGAACCAAAATAAACAAAACTAGGGCAAGCCATGTAGCTGTTTATAGGTGTGGCTCACTAAAATTATAGGGATAACTAGCTAAGTTACTGAAGTCAGAACTGCATGCATCTGCTCACGGCAGCCAAAAGATATCTACCCTATTGCCACAACACTAACAGGAAAAGGAAGAAAGTAGACCTTCTTTCATGGTGAAAAACAATTTGCGCACCGCTCAATGTACAGTCTAAGTTTTAAGTATGCTAAAAATTAGATCTCTTCCAACCAATACAATTACAAATAAAAACATCTCAAACCATATAGGGTAAGAAACATGGTAACACATATCTGTTTAAGTAATAACTAATTCAGTGATGAACTCAAGACTGCTAAGCATAATGTCTAACGTGGAATATTCTCACATAGTTAAACAAGAACTGGTTGTGTAGAAAGACCCACCTCTCCACAAGGGATCCTTGTGTTCTGCCTTACAAGAGCTCCAGCAGCAACCATGGCATGCTTCTCAACATAAACTCCATCTAGCAAGGTCGCACCCATGCCAACAAATGCCTCATCCTCAACGGTACATCCATGCAAAACAGCACTGTGACCTGCAAAGTGGAATTTGGAAGTCAAACTTCAAAATTCCAACGCCAAGACCTAAAAAGTATTGGAGTTAAGTCGATTGGATACCATCACTCACCAACAGTCACATTATCCCCAATAATAGTAGGCAAAACCTTGCCGCTCAAATTTGATTTTGCAACATGAACAAGAGAATTATCTTGTATATTGGTTCCAGACCCAACACTGATACTATTGACATCACCTGCACGCACACACAAGGGGAATCGCAATTTCTCATTAGCCACTATAAGTCACACCTATGTTCCAACTGTAAAGTAAAAAGAAAAGGAAAAAGAGAAAAAAAAATCACCTCTCAGAACGCATCCATACCAAATGGAGGAACCTCTTCCCACCTGAACATCACCGATGACAGAAGCGCTGGGGGCCACAAAAGCAGTCTGATCAACGAGCGGAGTTTTATCAAACACATTCATCAGCGTCCGATGCCTCGACACTGATCAACATCACCATCATTATAATCCACAAAATTAAAAAAAAAACAAAAAAGAAGAAAAAACCAAATAGTGAAAATTTTAATTTACAAATACGATTTAGATCGGACTAAGAACTGACGCTGCTCTTGGAAGTAGTAATTGCCTTGGAGACGGCAACCGACGCGATCAAGGGCTTGGCCGGTCTCGCGGATCCAAAATCCGACGGTGTAGATTGCTTTTCCTAGTGTTCCCATCTTCTTCTTCTTCTTCTTCTTGTTTGTTGTTGCAGGAGTGATTGATCAGATCAGAAAAGGCTGGACTCTCAGGCACACATTTAGTCTATGAGCTCCCCTACGTGCAGTTCCTCATTTCCACTCCTTAATCCTCTTAGTCATTCTACCACAACGTACAACATGTCGTTTTACCTGCACCATATTACCCTAATGTTACTTGACCTTTGGCATGGTTGCAGTTTCTCATTTCATTGAAATTTATTTTTAAAAAATAGTTAAATTTTATTTTTTATTTCTTTCAGATTCCACAATTTATTAAACTAATATGAAGTAATTTCCTTAACTTGAATTTATAACAAACTTATCTAGTTATTTATTAATTAATAATTCTATTACTAGATAAGGAGAATTTTTTTAAAAAATAGCAAAATATATAAAAATATAAATTTGAAAATTATTTTACTAATAGATATAGTTCAAAATTATACAATCACTATTATAAAACTAAAAATTATTTTAAAAATAGAAATTTTATATAATTATTTTAAATATAAAAATTTGTTGTTAAAAACTCAATTTATTTTTAAAATAAAATTATTTAAGATTTTGTGGTTTACATAAATATTTTATTTTATTTTTAACAAAATTAAGTGATAAAATAACAATGATCTCTCTTTTCTTTATATTGCAAGATTCACAATGACGAATTCCTAGTTTCCTTCTTTAATTGCTAGTTCCCAACTTCGACCTTCCAATCTTTCAACTCTTGATTAGTAATCTTTGACTTTTGATTCTATTGTACTCTTTTCTTAACTTTTCTTAGATGTTGGTGTTGACTTCTATCAAAAATCCACTATAAGCTTAATGGTTATTCTTTTAGCTGCTTGGAATTCTTACCTTCTCCACCTCCTTATCTTCTTCACTCTTTTTATTCTAAGACCATTCACTTATATAAACCTAGTTTTTTCTGAACCAAGAGTTCTTTTATACCTTTTTTTAATCATTTTAAGATTTTTTTTAATTTTTCAATTATGTTAAACCCTATCTTTCTTTAAATTGCATAATTTAAATTTCTATCTTAATCAAACAAAGCTCCTAACTTAGCTCCAAGACTTTAATCCATTCACTGTTCTTAACCAAACCTTACCTTCTTCTACTAGCCTCAAAACTTCAACCCCTCCTTCTTCTTCTTAGTTCCAGGTGTGCTCTAGTTATGTCCCCACCCTTAAAGCCCCACATACTTTTACTTCGCCTGCTACTTGCTTGATCTTATCTTAACTGGTCATTCCCATATTTCTCATCCAATCCAGAAAGAGCAAGTGCTTGTTGAACATCCAATCACTAAGCATTCATGGATTAAGTCTTATGCAATTTTTCCCTTTTAGATAAACTTCAATGTTGTCCATCTATGCTCACTACAAAGAGCACTATAATCTCTCCCTTAGTGGAAATATTTAAAAAAGAATCTTTCAAATAGAGCTTAACCTTTGTAGGATTCTTTATAGATAAACTTTTTAGTTTGATGAATTCCTGAACCTTTATCACTAGAGAAAGATGGGACTGAAGGAATTATTTTTCAATAAGGAGAATATTTTTCTCTTTAAGTTTGAATCAAATTTCTTCACTCAAAAGGTTTTGGAAGTAGGTCCATAGCATTATAAAAATAAGCAATTATTTCTTTAAAAATGTAAGTCTTGCATTTAGATAGATGGATTAAAACAAAAATGAATTCTACTATGGATTAATATCCATAATGTTCCCTTAGAATACTAGTCAACTAAAGGGTTAATTCATTTTGTAAGTTATGTTGGCAGACCTTTATGTATGGATGAAGCATAATTAGGACAAAGAGAAATAGTTATGTCATGATCTGTGTAATTGTTGAGGTCAATCAAGTTTTCCAAAGTTAATTCCTCTCATGAGGTTAGGAAAAAACGATGAAATGGTGGAAGACTTTATCATTATTTCCTATCACTGAAGGCATAATTTGGAAAACAAGGAGAAAAACTAGATACCCACTAGCATGAAGTTTCAGAGAGATGATTTTCAAGAACTTAGGCAACTTGACAAGCTTACACAAGAGAATTTTGACAATGTTGAAGAGCCAAAGGGAACTACAATAAAATAAACACAAATGGAACTCTTGGAAAGAATTGATCTTATAGAATGAACAAAATAGGTACACTTAGAGTTAGATATGGGAAATGGAACTTCTATAGCTAATATACAATTGAACATTTGTCAAATGGATGTGATCATAAATATAGACCCCCTCTTTTAATCGTAAGATCTCTAATCTTGACAACATCGCAATTGATCAAAAAGGAGATCACAATACATGTTAGGATTTCAAAGTTGCCATTGAAGGAAATCTAAAAGAAAAAAAAATAAAACAATGGCTCTATAACTCCTTCTTAATATCCATACTCTCCTAGAATATGAGAGGGATTAATAACCTTAATAAACAACAAGTATTGTGTGATTAATTGCAAGACATCAATCCTATTTTTTTAGAACTCTTAAAAACTAAATTGAAAGAAGAAAATTACAAGAAGTTAGAATTTCTTAAATAGAACTAGTTTGTTTCTTCCCTGAACTTTTGCTAAAAGGGGTAAGAAGCTTCATAGGAGAAATGACATATGAAAACTGAATGTGAATTTCACCCACTATGAAGAATTCATTGGTACTCTCATCTTGAATTTCAAATCAAGGTGACTTCCTATAAAATCTAGGGTTGTGCCTTTCCTTTATTTCATTTTACCCTTCTTTAGTAACTTCTACACATTCTTTCTTATTCTTTGGGTCTGAAGTACTTTCCTCGTAAGGAACATGTCTTGTAAAAGGTGACTTCATCGAGATAAGCTTTTAAAAAAGGTGATGGCTTGTTTCCTTTGAACCTGGTAGCATCTCTCAGTTGTTGAAATCTTCTTTTTTAAGTTTTGGTTAATGGCATTGAGGTCTTAGGATGCCTCACTAGATGTCATTAATAGGATGGAGGCACTCGAGCTGGTACTACAAATCAAGATTGTCTACACTAAAGCTGGGAATTCGAACATCAAATCTTTCCTTGAAAATTTAAGTGAATTATGTCTTGTGGTTTTGTGTTGCAATCTCTACTTTTTGCTAAACTCTAAAAATCTGCCAATTCTCATTCTTAGTACTAGCATTCAAACTATAGTTTGGCATGAAAATGCCAGTACCTGAATTTGTGGCTAACACCAATCAATTCTCTATAATCTTCAGCTTCCTCTTGAAATCCAGCAAAAGTCGTAAATTAAACTCAGTAGCATTAACAGTTGCAACTGGTGGAAATGGATCTTCATCTATTAACATAGTCTGATCAACTTCAACAAACAAAAAAACTCCTTTGTTAATTCGATCTTGAATACATTCTTGAATCCTTAGTATGAATTTGTAAGGTAATTGCATGTATTGTGATACTTATAGTAGTCCCTCTTTTAAATCTCTTGCTTTGTAAGAATTGTATAGTCTAGTAGCAAAGTAATGAACTTTTCTTGCAACAAGAAATCAAAGATTTCCTTTGTTTTTGAAGTATCAAAAGTGTATTGAATTTGAGTAGTTGGTGGTGGTATTTTCCTTCTAGCTTAGAGTGATTTTTGTTCTAAAGCAAGACAAAATATAAGTTCTAGGGATATTAACCTCAACCACTACCAAGTTATATGAACTTTTTTCCATATGATAAGTGTCTACTGAACCTTTTTTATGATGTCCTTCTTCTTTAAGAAGTTTTTCTTCTTCAAACACTTTTGATATCAACTCATTGGAACTTTTTTCAAAGTTCAATATCGAGGTCCCTCCGAACTAGCTTCTTGGACTCGGTTTTGGGAATGCAATTCAACATCAACTTCTGATTCTCTTAAATTAAGCAATGAATATATCTTACATTATCACCACTTTTTCTAATAACTCTAAACAATTTAACCATACTAACCTTAAGTTCAGTTTGAAAAAATTAAGTATGAAATGGTCTTTCCATTTCTTTCCAAAGAAGGTAGAATTCCTAGTAATAAAGCATACTAAGAAAAAGTCAAATATGTTAACGAATTTGAAAATATCAAGAACTTAAAAATTGCCAATTTGCCACACTTAATAGTGAATCTGACAATGTGCTTAATAATAGACTGGCCATCCTTCCCAAAAAACAAAGTAAACTCAAGAATTCTATAGCCATGAGGATAAGGATTCTCTTAATCAATATGCTCCAAATAAGGCTTATAGAATTCTAGGTGGCCAATCTGTCTCACGCCAGGCCCATATAGCTCTTGAATAGTTTCTCTAATATCTTACATATCTACTTGAAACCTCATTTGTGGAGGAGTAATAACATAAACAAGATTACGATTTCAGCTAAAATGTAGCCCCTTAGGCCATAATTTGGTCCATTAGTTTTGAGTTCAATACCAAATTCCTATCTTCCAAGAGCTTAGGGCCTGACTACCTATTGAAAATTTTTAGAATTAATAGGTAAAGACACAACATGAATATCTTCTCTTTTATAAGGAGGAACATATCTTTTTTCCATAGATATAAAATTTAAGGATAACTACACTCACCAAATTTCATTGCATTTGGTGTAAGCAACCCCCAGATCTCTTTTTCTTGCTAGAGATGGAGAATTATGTCTAACAACCTATACTAAAGCAGTAGAAAGTTTTTCCATCTTTTTTGTTAATATTTTGATTATGTCAGTCATATAGACCAAATTGGACTTTAATTTTGAAACATCACTTACATAGACAACATTATTTCTTGTTGATAGTTGCACACATTTTAAACTCTTGCCAACTGGAGACTTAGCTGAAGACGACACTACTTTTCCAAATTTTCAATCATTTGGGATACAAAACCTTTGTTCCTTACCGCAGTAAAGACTTCTTCCTTTAGTGCTAGAGGCATAACTACTACTTTTCCATTCCCCGTATATGACATTATATCCCATCGAGTGTGTCAAATTATTGATCACTTTTCTAATCAACTTAGAATTCAAGCATATTAGGGAGAAATTCCCCCAAAATTGTGTCTGATTTCTTATTAGAGATATAAGTGGGTTTTAAAAAACTTAAAGAATAAGTTACCAAAGAGCTAAAGAGTGTTGGAATAAAATTTGAGTATAAAAGATAAATGCATTTAGGTAAAGGATAAATACAAGGTGCGAAGAAAACTTGGGACAAGGATAACATTTTTTTTCTTGTTTGATTTATGTATGTTGTTTGTTATCCTCCTTTGTTTTGTCCTACTAGTGTGCTTATACACCTCTCTTAGCTTCAATCACCTCAAGTAGTTTTCCTGTAATTGTTCAGCTTCCAACTATCTTCCAATTTTGGGCCACATCTTAATTAACTACCTTTTGCACATTCCTCACATTTTCAACCTTTCTGACTCCTGAGTCCTGTACTTCTTTACTAATTTTAGTGCTCAAGAATTTTCTAGGCAATGTACTTGACTTTTGGAAATTCTAGCAATTGGATTTTTTAATCTTTGGGCTAAATGGATTAAATTTCACTTAGGCTATCAACAAATTCATACACAATATTTGAGAAATGATAACTTTTGGGAAGTGAGTCTAAAAGCTAACACCTTTTGGATTATGCTAAACATTCTTAATTTGATGAAGCAAGTTATACTAGAATTCAAATCTAAACTTGAGGATGAAAGCTCTACCAACTTTTGATTTGAAAATTAGACCAATATTAGGCCTTTTTGCAACATCAATGAGCTCTTTGGCCTTATAGGAATTATCTCAAGAAATGCAACTATCAAAATAGGTTGTGTGTAATGCCCTAATACCCCCTGGGAGGATACCAAGGCGCTACGCACTCATTTCTTGCTCTCACACGTTCTTTATCAATTTCATTAACTAATTAGCGGGAGCGTTTACCAAGTTATTACACATGCAATTTCAATTTCATACTTTGCGCGATGGAAGTAAATTAAAACACATGCATTGGACATCATAAGTTAACTAAGCATACAATTCCATTCATTAATCCATCGTTGT
>JAOQMM010000173.1:5707073-5732284 GCA_027563515.1 Erythroxylum platyclados | reverse complement strand
CTGAAAAAAAAAATTCTTATCTCAGTGTGACACTTAACAAGAAATATAATTTCAACATAATAAAAATAATTATAAAAAACTACGGCATAAAAATAAAAAATAGAAGTAGAATTAAATGACCCATAACATATTGACACATGGTATAATATCAGAAAATATATGAGATTTAATTAAACACGTGTTACCATCGTGGAAAAAAAAAAAAGAAAATGTGAATAGTAGTGTTTAGTTTGTGGAGTAAATACGTGGTTTCAGTCTAATGCTGATTGACGCAAGACTTTTGAAGCAGACACCACTCATTCTCCGTTCCAAAAGAAATTTATTTGTTTTGATAGCTTACAGTGAAATGAATTTAATGGAAACTCATTCCAGGCCAATAATACATTACAATTACAGATATTTTGTTCTGCAGAAGTTCCCTTTTTCAAAATGGCAAAGTAGAGGTCATTCATGCGAGGATGCAATTGTCTCCAATGCCAGGTTTCACTTCCAGAAAGATCAACTTCATGCAGAGCTTCACCTAGATTTTCTAATCATAAAGCAGCTCTATAGGTACTACTCGTAATTGTGACTGGCAGAACTCCTTCTGTGTATGCTCATGAACTTGGCCACAAACTCTGCACATACAGAGTGCACGATCAATCAACTACTCGTATGAAGGAGACTGATTAAACTGAGATTTTCATTTTTAAAGATGGGATTGAAGAACTAAACGTGGATACTTCTTGTAAGTGTACAATTTTATGTGTTCTCTATATCAACTTGTGTTTTGCAGTATGGGCGCTTTACCTTCTAGTTTGAGCAACGCAGTTGTTCCTGTAGGGAGCCTCTTATCCTGTAAATGGCAATAATAGATTCGTTTTCATTGTTATAGATGAAAACGTGAGGAAGAGAAGAGAACTTACATAATAAGCGTGCCAGTAATAAATCTCCCTTCTTGAAGGGGCCTCAACTCTCCCAAGAAATTGTTCTACAAGTTTCTGTTGGTAGAAATACAACCCCTTAGGAATGTTGTTGTAGGTGGAATCTTATACCGGATAATTCCAGGAGAAGAATCTATTGCTTACCAGGAGAATAAGTTTGGGGTGTACAAAATCCAAAAGAAGCTTTTGAATCTTTCCCCTTATGGAAAATAATCTGCAAATTTTGGAACATGGAAACTCGATTAATTAGCAGCAAGTTAACATGTATGAAGCTTTTCGTGTAACTATGCTGCAAGTTGCATGGACATTCTTATTATGTTGTCTAACAGGAGAAGGATTTCGTATGGGGACCAAAAAATAGATAACAACCGGAAGAAAGGAAAATTACCTCTGATTAGATGGATCGGCCAGGATTTGTTCTGCAAGTTCTTTCACAACCCCTTCCCAACCGATTTGGATTGGTTGATCTTCGGTAAACGGATAGCTGCAATCACATTTCAAAAATGGTGAGTAATTCCAATTCTTACTGTCAGTATTTAAACGGTGTATAAGATGTGAATATGTGAGCATGTTCATTCTCACTTATGTGCTTTGCAGGCTTCAAGAGCCATGATTGCCTCCCTTAAGTTCTGCTTTGATTTGGTAGCAATCTTAGCAGCAAAGTTCATGGGAAGTTCAAAGTCCTCTTTCCTGGAAATTTGCATGAGAACTTCCATGATCTGTAAAGAGTAGGAGGTAGAATCAGAAATTAAAAACTGTAGTTGAGAAACGTTTATTAGAGAACTCCAATGTCTACATGCCATTATGATGCTGCACTTTGCCATCCAAATCCCCTCAAGTCTAAGGATGAGATATTTTAAGAATGAAAAGAATCAAGAACAGGGAATACGGACTTCATGAGTCACTGGAGCTTCAACATCAATAACCTTGCAGCGACCTTTTACAGAATCCAGGATGTTTGTGTCATCTTCACAACATAATATAAGTTTACAAGCATCCGTGTAACAGTCCATAATCCATTTTATCAAGTGCTGGATATTCTCCTCTGCTTTGTCAACGTCGTAGAGAACTATTACTGAAATTTACAAGAATTATGTCTTAGGTTCAAGTAGACTGTTAACTGTAACAAGATAATGGAGTAATGAGCAAAATTAACCTGTATATTCTGGTTCAAAATTAACAGTGCTGATTTCAGGGGTTGTAGAAAACTTGTTGCTTATTTCCCTAACGAGACCTATTAATGCATATTTGGCATTTGATTCTGTTCGTACATTGAGCTCCACATGATGCTTACTGTATGTTACGGGAACAACCGCCTGCATAGGCTTTTTGTCCTGTCAACAACAAATTACTGGCATAATAAGAGCAAAACTTCTGAAAGATGGTATAACTTCTTCGATTCTGATTGATACATCAGTATTTTAATTCGTTTAGACATAATATGTGCTTGAATTGGAAATTATGTACTTTTTTCATGATTGGATGATGATAATTTAATGTCAAAAAGAAAAACATTAATCCTGATTGCAGTAAGTTACACATGTGACTGCCATATCCCTTTACAACTTGATTTCTATACATAGCTCTGAAAACTAGGATAACTGTTTTCTAGAAAGAAGAATATTCACAATTCAAGCATAAACGTACCTTGAATTGGAAGTATCTTAAATCATGTGATACCTGCAGAAGAAATTTTGATTAAGTCAGGTTAAGCTTATTAAAAAAGAACAAAGAAGAGTCATATGACTACCTATGGCATACCTTGCAACCAGCATCGCCAAATATTTCAGCTAGAAGAGCCATTGTCAGGGATCTCTTCCCAGAACCAGAAGGTCCTCTCAACAAAATATGAGGAATGCTGTCATCCAGTACCTATGGTTGCAGAATACATTGTGTTAAGGAATATGACTAATTAAAGACATTAGCAAAGCTGAAAAGATAATATTTCACGCAAATAAGTTTGGATATAGGTCTAAGAGGACTTGAAAGCACATTAATTAAGCAAGAGGATGATCTTATTCTACTTACAAGTTGCTTAAGGAGTTGAGCTTCTCGTTTGTGACAAGTGAATCCAATCAGTGAACGGGGTTGATACTTATCAGCCCAAAATGGTCTAAGACTTTCAATGACAGTTGCTTTTTCAATGAATAAAGCTTCATCAACATGATATTTTCTTTCAGGCGACTTAGAGGCCTTGCAGGTTCCTCTTCTCATACAAGAAAACCAAGTTTCAGACTGGCCCTTTCGTCTATTTGCCACAAAATTTCTGAAGTTCCCACTTTTTCCACTCCAATCACTTGTCTTACTGCTTTCCCTGCTAAGCTTATCGCTACTAGTACCAAAACTAGAAGACATGGTTTGTGAAAGCGAGCTTGTCGCAATTCTATGTGGTCTATATTCAATATCATCATTGTCTTTACTGTGCTTAGGACTAACAGAATCCTTTTGGTTAAACCTGGTGGTCATTGGATACTGATTTCCTCCGTTGTCACCTTTTTTAGCTAAGCCAAGTTTCTGTATTCCAAAGGCAGTATGTTCACGAGAGAAAAAGATGTCTCCGGGTGATATAGATTCTGTGCTTTCAAAGACTGGATCACCAGTCACAGAAGCTTTAGCCATCTTAATGTTAGCTATCATCTCATTCAATTCACCCACAGTCGAGGATTTGGAATGAGAAGTATCTCTTTCCCTTTGCTTACGGTTCATGTCCTGTGACAGTGGTGATACATTTCTCTCGAACTTTTTGTCTTTACTACCATAGCTGTTCTCTTGGTCCTTGTCACTAGCTCTTGGCCTCGGTGCAGTTTTTGATCTTCGAGAGGCGTTTGATCTCTCTCTACTCTTGTCTTCTCTACTTGTTGTCTTCAGATTTTTTCTTCTGCCAGAGCCAACACTTGCATCATCATCATACCTGCCATGTTCCTCTTTCCCTAAATGACTTGGATTAACTTGTCTTCCAATCTCTGGTTTTAAGAAGGGAACATTGCTTCTTTGACTTTGAATAGGTGAAACAGACCTTCTATCATCTCTCCGTAACTTGTGTGTTGGCTTGCTGATTTGTTCCCTTGGCGCTTGGCTTGCCACAGAGTCTTCTGCCAAAGAAGAACCATTGGATCTTGAAGAGTGCCTCCTGCTATGTCTCTGAGGACTGAGCTTCCTCAGAAAAGCTGCATCTTTCAGGTTTTCCGGAGAAAAGGTTTCATTCTTATGATCATGCTCATGAAGTGGACTATCTTGGCAGTCGGTTTCTACGTCGGAAGGCTCATACCCGCTTCGGCTTTGCTTATTATATCTCTTCGCACCATTCTCCATTGCTTCTCACAGCGTTAAAGCAACAAGAAAATTGTTTTGTATTTGATTCAGAGTTGGCGGATAATTTCGGAGCAGGAACTCAAGTAGAACGGCAAGTTTCAAGAACAAAAGAAGGATATTGATTCTGAGGAATAAAAGCAGGAGTATCAGACTATCAGGAAATGCAGAATGCTGTTATTATATTAAAAAAGGATACGATCTGCACAAAGAAAGAGGTCGGTCATCGGTGAATACTAAATACAGTTGTTGGTGTACGTCACTTCAGAAGTTTTGTCCAGCATATTACAACTCAATGCGCTTCGTTTTTTCCCCCTGGCATCTAAGCCAAGTTTCTAGGAACTTGTGTGTCTTTTCCTCTCGTTTTGTCCATGTAGTGACTGACAGTGACTGATACATGGAGTTTAACGCCTCATTCGGTTGCTATAACCAGCAAAAAATGCTTGTAGCAGTGCTTTTAGTTTCAGGTTTCATGTTATTTGTTGCTAATAAGAATGGTCCACCCAGAACCTGAAAGAAGCGGAATTCCCTAGATAAAATATCCAATATTAAACATTACATTACATTACATAAACGCGTTGAAATGCAGGACATGTTTGATAGGTAATTTCATTGGTTAAGAGACACCAACTTGAGATGTTATTAAAGAATTTTTTGCAGTAGGTGATCAAGGTATGTTGTATTCTCATTAATTCTGATAGGATGATAAGGAATATTGATATTGTTTGCGACAAAACTTGTACCGTGTTTTTTAACGTAAACTGTCTCGTAGAATGCGACAAGCTCGATGATTCTACATACGGTTTTTAGCAGGTTCCTGCATGGAACAACTGTGTGCAAACAGAAATACTCTACTGGATCTATTCGAGGCATCTCTTAGAATTCCTGATACAGAACCAGCCAACCTGGTGGTAGCTATATAGCATCTTTGTAGACGATCACTATCAGAAGCAATGATGGAGATGTTTTGTAAGCGATTTAGACATCCTATAAACTGCGCAGTACTAGACGAAAGCTGCAAATTGGTGGCATAATTGACTGGCAGTGGATAATAAGTGAGTTCAAGAAAAAGGAAATTCCAACAATTTGTTGTACCCTGATTGGCAAGGGAAGCTTTGGCCTCCTGGGGACTAACAATAGAAGCTTAAACGAATAATTGCAGACACCTTGGCCTGCTAGATATAAACTTAATCATCCTTGGCAAACATGTATGGCACATCCATAGTTTTCAGTCTATCTTGAATTTTCCATTACAGTATTAATATCTGCAATGCTTGTAATCTCCTTATTAGCACAGCAATGAAAGTTTGCCAAAGATTTTCTTGGTAACTTCACAAATGAAGTGGTAGTTCATGATCAAGTGTAATGCAGAGCAGAAATCGAATCAAGGACGTAATTGGAGCTTGGGAACTTGGTCAATGAGTTCACCCTCTGACGGAATATTTTCAAGCAGGACAAACAACCCAAATGGGTCAACCATTGGCCGATAGAATGCTGATGTTCAAAGAATAGGCAAGTCTGCGGATAAGCTGAACCAACAAAGAATCAAGTTTTAGCAGTCTCGACTCTTCTGTCATGGATTGATGTACGAGAATAAGTCGGAACGATTTGGACACGGGTATGCTTCATTTCTGGCAAAACAAAAGGGGTAATTAGTGTTGATATTAAAAAGAATTAGACAACTCTGCAGATAAACAGAGATGGCATGAAAATTTACTCCTTTGTCTTGGACTGATGCCCTGAAATAAGTCGAAACAATTTCTCCATGGTTTATGCCGAAAAGAATTTATTGAGAACAACTAGATGCTTATAAGATAGATACACATGGCAAAACCTTTTCTTCTCATTGGAATTAGCGTCCGCCAAGGTTTATCTTCTAGTTCTTGTCCAAGAAAATATTGTATTTAAGGCCTTGCCAGGATGTGAAAGCGTCCTGGTTGAATGCTTCCAAGAGTCAACTCATTTGTCTACTGAAATAATCTATATCTCAATGTTTAAACAACAGCTATTCTTATTAGTTTATGCACTTGCTTAGTCAAATTTGAGACATTAATTTCTTTTGGAAACAACAGAACAAGTCCCTACAAGTACACCACCAACTTCACTGTCTGGCCAACGCAAAATCGAAAGTTCCTATTTGGAACCAACAAAGTTTTTTTCTCGGGCTCTCCAATTAAAGCGCTGCCTTTTGTCAGCCGTTGAGCTTCAGGATTAAGGAAAGCATGCCTCAGAGCAGAAATTGGTTACCAGGAAATTATATGTTAGTTGGTTCAGACCTTAAAAGATGATGGAAATTCCACCACGAGTCAGAAACCTGAAAATGCTAATTAGACGGAATCAAGTCACCCAAAAGGGTCATAGAAAAGAAACATAAGTTGATTTCAAATGCTCACATCCTGGGAATTTTATGCTCTTGCTCACAAGTGTCCTGGTATTTACAGAAGCCTGACGCTCGCTGGGGCTACTTGGCAAACCTTTTAACTTTTGGTTTTGCTTCACGATCTTTAAACAGTATTATGTACATTTCCTTGTGTTGATGCGATATGTCGGCCTTGTGAAGCAACAACCAAATGTCCGGCTGATTTTTGGGCCCTGCAACGTATCTCCCTAACTATGTTAAATATCATGGTCGATGACATTAAAGCCTGATTCAAAGGCAAAGTCCTTGGTGATGGGGTGCAGCAGTGGCTCTATACAATACTTTTCACTAACCATAATTACTGTGATTAGCGAAAATAAGTACAGATTTCAACTATAAAATAGTCTTCAAATAAGGTAGAATGTCTCTTGTTCAGACGTTTTATTTATGAGATATAGCTTTACTTCACTCTATTAAACAAATCAAAACGATTTCTGATTGGAAAAAATATTTATCGTCAAGTTCTATGAACTTGAATTCACCAGATATTTATTCATTTATTAATCAGAGGTTTAAAGGATGACAGAAGACAGCTATTAGGATGGGATATCGTGGTGATCGAGGCGGTGTGATCATAAGACACTGTTTTCAAGCAATGTCAGGAAATATTTATAGAATTACCAAAATTCAATGAAGAAATTAAGGAAAGCTCAACACACTAATATTCAGATATCCCAAGCAACTTGTAATTCTTTTTTACTAGAAATAAAGAACAAATAATTCAAAATGCTAGATGCAATTGACTTGAAGATAAGAGTTCTGAATATTTCCAGTGTTGAACGCGTATGAATGAAGCGTCTGATACAGACAACTTCCTACAGGAATAAATATTTTTATTAAAAAGCCAACAACTATAGACTAAATTGTTTTTGTTTTTATTTTTTATTTTTATTTTTATTTTTATTTTCAAATTTAGCAAAAGAATATACTTGATTAAGTTTTTATTTTTTTAGTGATGTTTTTTTATATTTATAACTTATGAAGACATAAAAACTAGTTATTATTTTTTTTGTTTTTTGTCATAATCAAATTTACCATCAATTAAATATATATTATTTAATTATTTAACATTAACGAATGATAAGAATTTAAATTATTTTAATTTAATAATTATTTAATAAATATATTTTAAATTCAAAACATCTTCAAAATATAAAAGGATAATTAATCCTAAAGTGTCCAAATTTTTGAAAAATTTTCAATTGAGTGTCTAAGTTTTAAAATTTTCCAATTGAATTACCAACCTTTTAAAACCCTAACATTTCAATTTAAAATGTTAGTTATGTTACTAATTTGCTGATTTGACTAATAAAATCTTTGTTGTTTATAACATGTAAATGTTCACTTTAAAAAAATAGTTGTTGTTACAAGAGAGAATTTTTTAAGTAAACACCTACATGAACAATAAAGATTATGATAGCTAAATCAGTAAATTACGAAACTAACCTTTTGAACATAACTGTTAAAGTTTTAAAAGGTTGGTCATTTGATTAAAAAATTTAAGAGCTTGGCACTTGATTGAAAAATCTTAAAAGGTTGAGTACTTTAAGATTAATTATCCCAAATATAAAATTTGCTTTAATAATTAAAAATAAACATTAATTTATACATAAAATTTAATTATTTTTTAATAAAATATAATTAATTTTTTATTAATAACTTATTAATAAATATTATATAAGAGATTAAAATAAATAAATATATTTAATTAATTCATAAAATTAACGTACTTTAAGTTTTATCTAATATGAATTATTATTAATAACTAATATATAATAAACTAAATAATTTTTTATTTTTACTCAAAAACAAAAACTAAAAGTTATAACAAAAAAATATAAGTGAAATCAAACGACCTATAACATATAAATAATTAACTAACTTTGGATTATATTAAGCACTTGATCCTTTAGAACATAAATCTTCTTTAAGGATCTTACCAATTTTCTTTAAACAAAACTTTGCTTGAGATCTCATAATTGGATCTTGTGTAAACTTTTTGGATTATGTATTGCTTTTATCATGTTTGTTGTTATATCTTTTTTCTTAACCATAATGTGCATGAAATAAATATATATTTTTTAAGTATTTTGGTTGATTTTTACATTAAATATTTTATTTTATTTATATATAATGTACATATTTGACCTTAAGATGAGATTTATCAAAAATTAGATATTATTTCAAGTAAAAGCATGAAGAAAATCACAATTTTTGAGGAGCATGATCTAATTTGTGCCTATGTACCAGTCCATGTTCAATATAGTTCAAGTACAAGAAGAGATACATCTGGGGAGATATTGTGTGACGTTGAGAAAAATTTGTTAAGTAACATAACCTACGTCACGGTCGTACCACAAAAAATGTGCAACTCATAAGGAAAATATGAAGATTCATCGTATAGGAGACGAACATGTTAAAGACCATATCTCTTCCTACAAGAAACAAGATGATCCTTGGATTAGGCCATGACCATGACCTAAATCGTGCCTAAGGGTGTTAAAACATATTTAAAGTGAAAACCTCAAGTTTTAAAAAACTTTTGAAGACCTTACATACTTGACATATCTTTTTCTCTCTAAAAGTTAGGATTAGCTATCGGGAAGTTTAAGAACCCTTAGGAGATTGATTCTAAAGTTATTCTTAATTGAAGAATCAAGATATGAAAAATCCCAAATAATCAAATTGTCAACATCATCATAATTTTTATATAAAACTATTTCCATTACGATGTCCTTGATTTTATTTATTGTTTTTGTTGTTTTGAACACAATTAGTGGCTAAATATTTTTCTATATTTAAATAAAAAAATCCTAGTATTTACCTTGTATAGATTGATTATTTTGATTTATGAATTGAAATATATTAGTGATTTTAATGCAAAATTAATTATACTAGCAATTATGTCTAAACCAAATTCATTTATGGATGTCTTGAGAGAGTTTGCCGATGAGTGTAACATGAGTTTAGTAGAAGAGTTGAATAGGATGCTAGAGCATAACCCACATGACCTCTCTAATATTAGGGTAAAATATTTCATGGAATTTCACATATCTTAATGCATTCAAAGATGAGTTAGTTTGGTAGAAATACGAGTTAACCAATCGGAAGAATAAATTGTTGTAGTTTGAGAGAGTATAATTTCAAAATCTAGAAAATTCTATCATTTCAGATAATATATTCATCCCAAATTAATCAAATCATGAAATCAAGGTTTATATCAGGAGAAGTACTTATCTAAGCATTGATGATAGATTTCTTTATTTAAAAATTGTTATATTTTTTATTCTCTTAACTATTCATTTAACTAATTTTATTTTATATTTCATTATTCATATCCATAAAATTCCTCTCTTATTAACTATTTTTATACTAGTTAGTAGTTTTAACGTTTTTAAATCCACACTTCTTTTTCAAGGGATCAACTCCAACTTACAATTGTATTACGTATTAAAGATAAGCACACTTGTCTTAGTTGTGAGTAATAAATAAGTAATAAAGAAAACTTTAGTAGTAGAAAACACGCCCATTACTGCCAATGAACGAAATGAAGATTCATTGACAAATCATATTATTCTTAGCTCAAGACACCTAAAGATAACACTATATCAAGTTTGAAGAGCAAATTTTATTTTCTATCATTCCTTTGATATTTCCATCTCCAAAACTGATCTTTTGATGAAATTGTGATGTTTTCCTATGCCAAGCGATATAGAACATAGCTAACAAATTCATAAAACGATACAAAAGTGGATGGAATTTCTTCAACTTCAATATTGTTTTCCTAATCCTAGTCTTCAGCTTATAGAGGCTGTAACTAGCAAACTTATTATATGATACAAAAGTGTGTGATATCCCAAAGGAAAAAATTCTATGAAACTTACAAATTTTAATTTAATCAATCTATGAAAGGGTTCTCTTTCCAATGGATGTAAATAATTTCTATTAATGAAACGGTAATGTATGACCTTCATTGCCATTTTTAACTTGTTTAATGGCAGTTATAATATTAATTTAATTGGTTGGCAGATTTACCTTACTGAGTAGATCACTAAATTCACTTGCTTATTATGTGATATCTTGCATCAGTTGTAACATAAGAACTTTCTAATATATCTAGTTGATCGCTTAACAAGAGATTAGATAACTCGACATTCGTAGATCAATTAGTTCCTTGACTAATGGCATACTTCATTAAAAAAGTGCTACTTCTTACTAACTACGATTGGTAATGGGTACGATTTTTGGA
Organism: Erythroxylum platyclados; assembly: GCA_027563515.1. NCBI lineage: Eukaryota > Viridiplantae > Streptophyta > Magnoliopsida > Malpighiales > Erythroxylaceae > Erythroxylum > Erythroxylum platyclados. Next base: position 5,721,384 of record JAOQMM010000173.1, on the reverse strand, counting down.
AATGAATTGAACATATCAATAGTTTGGGATAAATATCTCTAAAATGTTTACATTCATGAGAATGTAATAACCCATTTAAATAGCCACAAAAGATATACGTCTTCAAATTAAATATGTTGACTTTAACTAGAAATTTCCAAACAAAAATTGAGAAACATTTCCTTTTAACCTACCACAATTATATACTAAATCTATAATTCATTTTGACCAAATAATCTTTGAAAATTTCAAACTTTAACGTCCACAAATTTATTGCAAGTCATCTACAATAATCCGCTTCAAGAAATTCCAACTTGAAGTAATAAGAGCAATGAGGTATATGCAACAATAATAGATTTGTAGGAAATAAAGAAATTATAAAGTCAACAAGAATAATTTTAACGAGGTTTAATTAATTAGATGTGTTTATAGCCTCAGGAGCTTAGAGCAATTGTTTCCACTATTGATTAATCAAAACTCTTTTAAAGATTATAAATTTCCTTTATTTACAGGTTATGTTTATATAATTATAGTTAATTGTAAATTCTAAATGGTACAATTTACCTAATTTTACTTTTATTTACCCAACTTAACTTAACTATGATTTTAACAAGTCTTAAAATCCTTCTAGAGTTTGAAGTCTAGTCAAAGACATATTTTCAAATAAGGTTGACTATTTATAATAATGATCATATCCTAGGTCGTGGATCTCATTATTACTCCTCAAATATAGATATGGGTTAAACATACTTGAATATGGTCTGTGGCTTGATCTTAACCTAGACCTTATTTTTTTACGAAAATATTCTTTCACACCATCATGCGCATGTCTTTAGTTCATGCCTACTTTTAGTTTTTAAAAGGGAATACACCTTAGATCATGCCAGTGTCTCAGGCTATGTTCATCCAAATGCATCCAAGGAAATACTTGTGTCTTCTAAAACTCTCAAAGATTGTATCTATATATATGAATCATACACAATAATCTCCACCTTAGCAAATTTACTCTATATAGCTAAGTTGTAACCATACCTAACACCTAGATATAATGATTAAGTCCAAATGATTCTTGTACTTCTCCTTGGTAACATACTTATCAATAAAATTGCATTATCTGAAGTGTGAATTTTTTTAACAACATCTGATCAAATACAATTATCCTTCATCATAGCACTTATCCATCTATCTTCCTTTTAGTTAACTATAGTCTCTTAAAAGTAGTTGTATCACCATCACTAATAGTAAGAGTATACATCATTGAGTCTTCCCAACCATATCTCTTTAGTTGCTAGATGGTCCGTCCCACTTATCCTTTATTATACCAAGCTAATGATTTCTTCCTAACACTATTCTATTTTTTAAATCAAAATTTTTATCCCCTTTGGCTTCTATTTTAGGTTACTTTAGTTATAATTGTACAACCTTTGAGCCAATAATGTTCTTTACTAACCTTAGCATGCTCTTTTCATATTTTTGGCTTAATATATAATGTTGTCCAACAATCATACCTTTAAATGTTATGTTAGATTTTTTACCAAGTTCACAAAAAACTTGTAGAAGTCTACCTTTTAGTGTTTTTCACCTTTCGATAAACTCCTTTTATAAAGTTCCTTCATCTCTCATTCATCGAGATAACCTAACTACATGTATTATAATACAGTACTATCTTCCTTTGACTTAATTACTGGGGTTTCTCTACCTACAACTATACTCGATATTAATATGTAGATTTTTTAGCTAATTGCCTTTCATCATAATCATCACATCTTTTACCTCCTTAATATTATCTCTACTATCTTTATATCCAATTTGTTCTCATATAAGGTGCCAAAGAGATTAAGTTCTTCCTTAAATTTGGTAAATATCAAACATCGCTCATTGTCCTAACAATGCCATCGAATATCTGCAAGCTTTATCATCCTTTATTCAGGTAGTCCTAAAGTTACTTGATGTATATATCACAAACCAATCCTTATTTTGTGACATATAATGTAAGCATCTTATATATAGAATTTATGAGTATTGTAATTGACTGGTTAAAATGTAGAGTTTGTCTCCATCATTGCTATCTGAGTTCTCACTCCATGCTATATAAGTGGACATAAATTATTAGTTTTCCTTTCATCCCTCTACTCCTTGTTTGGATAATCGCTCTTCATATCTCCAATTTGGTCTCACTTCTAGCACTATAATATCTTTCCACCCTTAGATTTCTACTTAGAATTCCAAGAAAGATGGCTCATCTTTCCCTCTCCCATATAACCATTACAATTGAGAGCTTTTATCAGTATTAGATCCTTATTGGTTGGGAGCCCATCATATAGCAATAATAATTTCACCATATTATCTCTTTACCTAATGTGAGAGTATCACCAAATATTTATAAGAAAGAGGTAAAGAATAAAGTAGAATCATTACTTTATCATCATCCGCAATAGTCACCTCAAGCCTCAATAGATCGCTAACTATATGGTTAAATGCATTGATATACTATTCTAGCTATGTTCCCTCTTGCATTTTTAACTTATATAGTCTTTACTTCATATACAATTTTTGTATAAAACTTTCTGACATGTATCAACTTTGGAGTTTCTTTTATATCTTCACAAGGGATGCAATTTTCATAATGTGATAATGACCTCATTTGCCAGACAAAATCAGATGATCCTAGCTACTCACACCTACAACCCTCCTAATCAAGTTCATTCATATCTTCTAGCTTATTCTACCTAGCCTTTTCAGCAATTCTTATTGTATTAACAAGTATGCTCTCTATTGCCACATTCTAAAATTCCAAGTTTCGTTAAAATTTTCTATTTCAAACCTTGCAACTGAAGTCATTATTAACTTAATGATATTTTGATACCATTTATTGGTAAATAAGGAGTATGCAATAATAATAAATGTGTATGAAAGAAAGAAACAATAAAAACTAACAAAAAAACTTTAATAAGGTTCAACCAATTTTATGTACCTATTTCTTCGGGAGTTTAGACCAATTGTTTTCACTATTGATTAATCAATACTTACTTAAAAATTACAAATTTTCTCTAGCCGGTACATTTATATTCAACTTACCCCTTGCTAAACCTAACTCAACTTAACCGTGATTCTAACAAGTCCTAGAATTCTCACAGAATTTGAGGCCATCGAAAAACTTGTTTCCAAATAAAGTTGATTGTTGTGGACAAGACTAAGGACATAGTTGTGCATCTCACTATTTCTCCCCGTATATGGATACGAGTTTAGCCACACTCGTGTCTCTAAACTATAGATCTTTCCAGTTCTCTACATACTTAGACACGGTCTATGATATGAATGTGTTTTAAACTATATCTTTTATGGAAACACATCTACTATTCCAAAGACATTACTTAGACATGGTCTATTATTTTTTATTTTAAAAAAGATCATACTTATGTCTCCTATTGTGTTCACCCAAAGACATCTAGAAAATATCGCATTTTTGCTCAAACACTTCAAAATTACACCCATACATATAAGATATACACAATATTTTATCTTTTGTTAAAGAGGTTTATCATACATAAACAGGTAATAACCCCCATTCGTAGCTTTTTTCAAGGTTTGTTGGTTGATTCTAGGCATATGTGATAATGTCTTGGAAGTGTCACACTCTGGTAATAGCTGGTGTCTCCTAAGAGCTGCATATTTTACTACTAATATGATTTTAGTTCTGACAGCCAATAATATTGACTCCATGTAATTGTTTTTTATACCACTTTCTTGAATATGTCAGGAAATAAAATGAAAAGATAATTATAGGTTGATTTTGTATTTTGTTTGGTACAATGAAAAAGCAACATTAATTTACTTTTACCCACGTTGTTTAGTGTCTTTTTTCATAACATTACTTCACCATTTCTTGGGAAGCTAAATGTTTTCAGTTTATAATGCTCTGACTAAGATTACTTCTGATCTCCCACCTATTTTAATAACTGTTCTCTTCTAGAAAATGTGATTCGCAGAAGTCCCACTCCACTTTCATTTTTCTTTTTTGTTATTTATTTTGTATAATTTTCTGCGTGAGTTAGAAACTGATTAATTGATACAGAAAGCCAGTAGGTCCCTTTTTTTCTAAAAGAAAACGTGCCACATAAAAGAATAAAGCCATTCATGTTTAGAAAAATATTGTAAGCTTTCACCATCTTGGGGAACCCATCAAGAACTAGGATTTTACCAATTTTCATGACCAGTAATTTTGGTGTTATGTCTAATCCTAGTTGTATGATTATGGCATATTTTTAATCAATTTTTTTAATTTTTTAAGATTAGACATTAATAAGAGAAAAAATTTAGCATATTTTATATTTTAATGAAAAAATAATCATTCTCATAAATTAAAATATAGAAATATTTAAATAAATGTGTGAGGCTTGTTAGATAATAAATTTATTGAATTAATTTGACATGAGATTTTCAAATGAAGTGTCATTTATGTATCTATAAAAGATTTTAATAGTGATGATTGTATATATTATAATTTTTACTTAAAATGTTAACATTATTTATATATAAGTTGTTACATTTTAATGTTACTTAAGAATTATCTTAAGTATGTGCAGTGCAATTAGTAGTCTTTTGGATATGAACTATATAAAGGTAGTTAGGTAATTAATATAAAATTTATCACCTCAAAATAATTAAAAAGAATATTTTATTATTCTCGATTAATATTACTTTAAAAATTGTTAATCAAATTAGAAAGATACTTCGAAAGCAATTCTAAACAAAAGTCATTAAAAATTAGTTACTATTTATGGAGAAATAACATAATTAAACTTAAATATAGTAGACACTAAATATATACTTAATTTCTAACTAGAATATTATATAGTAAAATGAAGGGTAAATTATAACAAGTTTCAAATTTTACTCAATTTTACAATACTGACCCGAACTTTGAAAACTGATGTTAAAACGCTCTAACTTTCAATTTTTTCTAAAAAATAACTAACCATTAGACATCTTATTAATATTGTTAATGTAACTAATCACGTTTATCTCAACTTTCTTATTGTCTTCTTCGAACTATTTCTGAAACGGGTTCGTCTCAACCATTATAGCCCCATATTTGTCCAGTCTCTAACGATATCGATAGAACGTGTTGAGAAAACTCTATAAATATTGTAAAGAGGGTTAGGAAAAAAGTGCTACCTTCCTTGAATCCTAGGCTAGTTTATAATAAATTCTTTAATTTTAATTAAAATTTAATTAGAATTACAATTAGTCCTAATTAAATACCAATTTTGCCCAAATAAGATCTAATATCTGTTATTGATCATTATTTATTTAATATCTCATATTTTAATCATAAAGTTTTTGAAACTTTATAATCAAGTCTAAATTTATTAAAACACCTTTTCTCGCTTCAACACATTCTTTGTGTAATCCATTAGGTTTCTAAATCAGTTAGCAATAGATGTAAATTATAACCCTAAATTATATTTAAGATTAAATAAATTAAACTCCTTTAATTTATTTTTAATTCTTTAATTAAATCATTTATATTTATTGATTAAGATTAACGTCTAATAATTCATCATGATAACCCAAATATTTAGTAATGTCAAAGTGGCATTTACTTATCTTTCCATCATTTTTCTATATAAGTCATCATTTCACCATATAATATTCCAATTAGACATAGATTATAGAATTAGTGTCTACACTATTTGAGTTCGATCATATTAGTTCTTCACCATTAGTATTTGATTATATTATTGAAATTTGTAAACTATTTTGCAAAGTGTTATTCCACCTTGGTCTAAGAATTTTTTCAAATCAATATCAATCAAAACATCAAAACATTCTCCCTAATCACTTTAGGGTAATGAATCCTATATTGATCACTCAATTATCTTCATATAGTTCATACTAAATCTAATGACTATCAACTGAACTACTATTAACTAAAATATGTCATAAGTAATATCAAAATATAACAATCCCTATATGAGATACTTTGGTGATCTCAAGTTAAATGATCAATTATACAATTATCACACTAAGAATTTTCATAGACGTACAAGTAATGTTCTAAATAGAATTCTCATATGGAGTCAATTCAGTAAATTTATTCTCTATCAAACACCTAGATGTTTGTTTAAGTGTTTTCATACTTTAATCTATGCGATCGATTACTTCATTCATAAAGGACAAACATAATGTGCGCTAGTTTTTTTACATATTATTAATGTTAAGTCTTAATAAAATAATGACTAAGAACAATCTAGGATACATAAATACAATATGAATTTCATAATTATGACCTCATCATAATTTCAATTCACATTTATCCTATGAACTTTATCATATACATTTAAATATGTATAAGATAAAAAATACCTTTAAATAATTATTTCTCTAAGCTATAACTAACCGATTGCTATAGAGCATAAACCAACATTAGTATAATTTCTTCAATTTTTCTAACTTCTCAGTATGGTTGTATTAGTTTTTTAGCTTTTTAGGCCTATTAGTGATGTGCCTGGGCTTCTCTATACAAACTATACTGAAGTTGAGAGACGAGAAGCATGATGAAGAAGTGATAGGGAGATAGCTGAGGAGGATTTCTTTGGTTAAAGTCACTAGGCTGCAAACTTTGTTGCTGGAGAAGACTGAAAAGGTGGGAAAGAAAGAGATTCGTATGTAGAGGGAGAGGGAGAGTTAATTGGCATGGCTAACCACGTTAGCATAATTAACAGGGAGTCTAATGACATTATTTTTACGAAAATTGAAAGTTTCAATATTTTTACTTTATTTTTTAAAGTTTGGAATATTATTATAAAATTGAGTAAAATTCTAAGTTTTTTTAATAAATTAGAAATTAAAAATAAATAAAAATTTAATATAAAATTAAAAATAAATTGAAAAAATTCAATTAAAAAATTAAAGATATATTTGAGATTTATATCTATTGCAAACATAATTAAAAATCTAACAAGTCATTCGCAAGAAGTAATTAAAGAAAAAAGAAGTAATCTAATCAAATTAAACTTAACTTTAAACAATTTGAGAAACTCTAGGATTTTAAAAAAATATTTGATAAATAAAGATCAATATTAAATATTAAATCTTATTCAATCTAATAATATTTAATTATAATTAAATTAATAAATTTTAGTTAAATATTAAAATCTATGATATTATATTACATAAATTAACATTCATGGCATATCCTTCTCTATACTAATTGAAATATTCTTTTAATTTATTAATAAAGATATTGTTAAAAATCAAGCACTGTTATATGTAATAATTTACTATTAACTTATTTCAAAAATATGATTTTATATCACTTCTACGAAATTTGGGTAATTGTATCATTTCAAAAAATTTGGGTAATTGTATCATTTCACAAAATTTGGGTACTTAGATTCTGGATAGGGACTTCTAGTGTTTGAGTTGACAACCAATCGATTAAAGCCCTGTTGACAAGCTCTGGAACTTCGTCGTGTGGACAGTGACCAGCCTGTAAATTCACTAGAGTTGTCTGCGGATAGAACTCTTTGATTCGTTTAGCCTTAGCAGGACCAACCCACGGGTCTAAATCACCCCAAAGCAACAACAGTGGGCATCTCAGCTTGCTCAAGGCACTGTCTAAAGTGTATGTGTTCTGATTCAACATAAATCTAGACATTAATCTGCAGAAACAGATGGTAAGCATCTTCAGTGAAGCTGTGGACGGGAATAAAGACAATTTTTAGACAAGAACCATTGCTCTATTGTAAGGTCAAAGGACTGAATGACTGCAGGAATATCTCTAGTGGAATAATATCATAGAGAGGGAGGATGAGACATTATTTCAACTGGATTATGAGAGGCAATCCGTACCTGTAATAAACTTCTCCGGCATTCGGATCAGCTGCCGGTTTTGTTATGGATTGCACAAGGTAGTCATCCACATTGGAGCTATTTATATATACCTGTGAAGTGATTGATTATGTTAGTGTTCAATTCAAAGAAACGATCGTGTGTAGTATGACAAGATCATAACTTGGCGCCATAGACAGATGTTACATGTGCTCGGAGATCAAAATTTGACCATCATTGCAGTTACATGGATGACCATAAAAACTATTCTATTTCTGTTTAAGAAGAAACAATGTAGAGGTAAAATAACTTATATTGACGTCCAACAGCCAACATGCCTTCATCTAAGAAATAAATTCTAAACGCTATAATAATCTGGTTTACAGAATTTCACTAGAAACCTCAGAGTTTATTTTGATAAATGTTTTTGGTATGTTTCAACTAAAAGTTCTAAATGTCTTCTGCAGCTAGGATGCATATCCTTGATCATATTTAGTTGATGACCAATAAAATTTCAAGCTGGAAATATCAAAAACCCCGGACAGAATTACATGCATGTATGCTTAATGTGGCCTGCAATCAAAAACCCAAACTAAATGAGAAAAAAGTTACTTACACTCTTTAAGACAGATTCAATGCGATCTGGTTGCTTTGCTTGCCAAAATAAAAATCCAAGGACAATGCGCTGGAAGATTTCCTTGAGAGGCGTCAGGACAACTTTCTGGAAAACTGAATCTTCAGGTTTTTTTGTTTCTTGATTTGCATTTCCAAATTGTCCGGCAGAATTTAGCAGTACGACTCCAGCAACTTGCTGAGGCAACCCCACAGCTGCCACCAAAGCAGTAAATCCTCCTAGACTGAAAATTTACCTTGATTATAAACTGCCCTGCCAATGAGGACAATGATAATACTTTTCCTATTGTTCAGAATCCTTATTCAACAAAGAAAGGAAAGATTACTAAAATGTATTCCAAATTGAAAATTGCCTTTGTTATATGCCACACAAGATTTTCATGGAACGAAGATATATAAAGTATAACATAAAACTTGGAAATGTAATAACATCAATAGCTTATACAAGAGGACATGCAACAAAAAATCACTGGTCACCTACCTGTTTCCTACCAGAACCGCAGGCTCTTTCACTATATCTTTCAAAAAATCAACTACTTGATCCTTCCATACCATGGCATCATACTCAATAAGTGCTTTCTCACTCCACCCAAAACCTAGCAGGTCCAAGGCATACACCTTGTATCTCTTGGCCAGCTCAGGTATATTGTATCTGAAGTGACATGGAAAAAGGGGAAGGGGTTATCATCAAAGTTTAGTTCTATAGCAGGCACAAATTGAAAAATGAAAAATAAAGAACAAAACAAATTCGTCATCACTAAAACACGTAATTAATCTAGCAAAAATGATACTATCATTAGCTTCAATGGCTGCAATATGATACACAATCATTACTAGGCAAATGGATAAGCTTCGTGAGAATAGCTCAGCAAAAGATGGAAGTACCTCCAATGAAATGCTGAAGCACCAAAGCCGTGGATGAGGACAATAGGGAACCCTTCTCCTTCGACTACATAATGAATTTTGTAACCCCGCCATGTCCAAAAATTGTAGCCCTCTGGTTTAAATGGCAGTCTCTCAACCCCTATCAAAGGAGCCCAACTTAATAGAACTGCGGCTAAGTACTTCTATAAGATGAAGCTTAGCTACGAAAAGAGAGGCAACAAGGAACAGAGCTTCCTCCATGAAAATAACGAAAAAAAAAGATTCATATTTTCGCTAATGAACTTTGAGAACGGTAGAAAAATTATGTTCTGATTGTCCTTTTTCCCTAAAATTTCATACTATAAGATTGGATAAGCACATGAAAGTAAAGAACTAACCTTGGATAGGTTCTGTGACCAAAGAAGAGCCCGTAATAGAAACGCCAGAAGCTACAATTCCTTTGAAGGCAAAACCTCTTCTGTTAATTTCGCAATTGCTTCCTAGAAGCACAGAAAAGAGGAAAGAATAGATTTTAACGAACTCCCTTATCCAGCAAAGTGATTTAAAAGAAACCCAAAGGCTAGAACGAGAAAGAAACTCTTCTCGAGGATAAAAGAACGTACTTTGCAGATTTAGTTTTGCCGGACCAATAAGCCTGGTGCTGGTGCAGGTGAAGAGCTTCGACCTAAGCGCCGGAGATACTACACCACATGAAGAAGACATTGAAACCAAAAACCCCAGTAACCCTAATCAAGACTTTGAATTTGAGGCTCCAAAAGATGTAATTTAACTGTGCAAGCAGAAGAGATATACGAGAAGCTTGTGTGGTTTGCGTGTGTTTGGGGTTGTGGCCTTCTTCAAGCCAGATACCACATTTTTGTTGGCATTTGCCGCGAAATTTTGAACCTTTTTAAGTATTTTACAAGAAAATAATATAAACAGAAATACAAATACTAGTTGGAATACAAAAACATGACAAATCCTAGTAATTAAAGGAATCCTTTTCTCGTATAAACACTCATTCCTTTATGTCTTAAAACCCTCGTTAAGCCCTTTCGACTAGATTAAAATTGCTTCCACAAACATGGACGACAGGATTGAGCAAGTATTAGAAGAATGTCAGAACGACATAGAAGACGCTATCAAGCGACTGACCGAGCTCTCCTTACAATCTTCAGAAGTTAATTCTGTGTCAACCCAAATTCAAGACCAAGATTCCACAATCTCAAATCAAAAGAACCTTCCTGTGAACACTGAACAATGGGCAGATATGTTCGTGATGGAGATGATGAATTCAACAACAATCGACGATGCTAAAACACGCGCTGTCAAGATTTTAGAGGTTTTGCAGAGTAACATTACCGAGCGAATTCGGAAGGAGGAATCTGAAAGTTCTCAAAGGAAAGAGCTGATGTTGAAAGACGTAATGGAAACGATAAGCCAAGAGAATGGAATACTGAAACGAGCCTTTTTGGTTCTACATAAAAGGCGTCAGAGAGAGATAGAGGATCGAAACCGTGAAGTACAGAGCTTGAAGGCGTTGGTGTCACGGTATCAGAAGAAACATAGGGCTTCGAGTATCAAAAGCTATGTTTTGTCGATGCAACTGAACCAGGCCATGCGGAAAAGCTCAAATCCTGGAAATTTCCAACCTGATGTTGCCTAAGAATCATATGCACTTGTGAGCTATTCTGCTTTTTGTATACACATCTCTGTCATTACTCATTATTGTTAGGTTCCGTAATGTCGATTTTGGTTTTGACATTCAAGGATTGTAGATGTCGGATTATGAAAGATTTTGATTTACAGAATTACATGATCACCACTTCCTATTACTAATTAAAACAAAATTATTTTGTTATGTCTTTTCACAAATCGAATGAGGTCTTAAATTAATTTTTATTCCCTGTTAAGATCACATCTTCTACATGATAATTTAAAACTTCAATTATTTTAACATTTAAGTAGATTATTTGTAATCAATTTATTATGAGCTTTTATATCTTTTATCTCCTTTTTTTACGCAACATAATGAAATTAATATAATTATGCGATTTTCGTATTTATCCAAATAATTTTGTGTGTTATATATCCTTAATCATATCTAGCATTCTTATTTTCTTTAATCTCATTTATCTTCATTATATTATAACTGTACTCAATTCTTTCATTAAGAGATAATGACCATCTTTGGGTACATTCTTTTAGCCAGTTATCAATCAAAATAATCTTCCTTTATTTTAAATTCTCTCGAATTGTATTCCTTTACTTTTTCAAAGTTAACCCATAAGTTCACATCATATATATGATCATTTGAAAACATTTTAAAGTAACAAAGTTTATATTTAATTGTTAAGAATTATACAATAACCATAAGGGTATATTATGAGGCTCATTTAACTTTTAGGATCTCAAATAATGTAAGTTTAGATCTTATGACTTACATTAATCCCTTTTCATAGTTGATTCTACATTTATGGTAGGAGTCACGTGTTATGGTATTAACTTCTTTTTATTTACAAAAACAATGATCTTATAGTTGTAAAATATCATACACATACTAGTTCAAACATAATGTTTAACGTGAATTTACCAATCCACACTAAAATTTATCTTTGAAAAACTTTGGCATTTAAGACAAATATAATGATCATTTAATCAATCCAGACCAATTTTCTTTTATTTTTATTATTTAAGATGGAATTTATGATTTAAGTTTCTTACTATCAATTATAACCTAGATAATAAACTTCAAACTTATCTCATCTCTGTTTATTACAAATACTTAAGGCAATCCAGCAATTATAGCCTAGATAATAAACTTCAAACTTATCTAATCTCTGTTTATTACAAATACTTGAGGTGGTTGCCTATGTAAAAGGTCTAATCTCTTATTTTAAGTTATACTTTTTGAATCATGTTCAAAATGTTTCATTCAGAGAAAACATACTTTGAATTAAGTGTTACATAATGCTTATCATACAATAAACAATGTCAACACATATTATGCAATTAGACATGATAATATAATGAATGAATGTAGATTATGAATGTTCATTAATAATGTGTCAATATCTACGTAATCTTAATGACTTTAGATGCCTAATATATGTATACTTTGGAATTAGATATATTATTGAGTCCGCCACTATATCACATATAGTTATATACTTCAAGCTTGCAAATTATAAAACCCCGCATAACTAAATCTTTTACATAATTATATTCGGTATTTATATATTTGGTTTTACAATGAAATTTGGAATATTTCGTAGAAGCTATTGTTGCTTGACTAACATAGTTGATTAATACTTGATTAGTTTCAATTTTAGTGTTTCAAATGAACCAAGAAACATCTAAGACAAACAATTTCTTATAATGTAGCTAAAAATATTATAAATTTAGCATCTTTTGTGGATAAAGCAATATAGAATTAGATCGATTAAATGAGAAATCAATCAGGAATGAGGTGGCTAATGACATGCAGGCTATTGTCATTCCTAAATTCCTTTTGTATGATATTGCATCATTATTAAGTAAAAAAAACAAATATGATGGTAGATTTTCTCTCACCTTAATCTCTTCCCTAATTTGCATCCATATAACCTTTCATATGTATATCATTACTTTGATAATACAATGTGTAATTAATTTAGATACCACAATATTCTCTTTACTGCAATATGTTTAACCAAGATTTAACTGATATATGCTCACTATTCTAACATTGTAGCAAATATTTGGTCCTATATATATAATTGCATATATAAGATTTCCAACTATATTAGAATAGGAAACATTCTTTATTTTTCCCTTTTTTGGGCGTTTTTGAAAAAAACAATTAACTAAGGCCTTTTCCTTTAATAATAAGATTTGCAATTGACTTGCAATATTACATATGGAATCATTCAAGAATTTTTTGAATATATCCCTCTTGTGAAAGAGGCAATGATCTCTTTGAAAAATCTTTTGAATTCTTTACTCCAGGATTGTATGCAACTTCACTCATGTCTTGTATTTTATATTCAGATGAGAACTAGTTTTTTACTTAATAAACTTATAGCCATTACAAGCAATCACAAGATCATTTATATAAAAAGATAAACTCATAAACTTATCTTTCGATCTTTTAATGTATACACAGTAGTCTTCGTCACTTATGTGAAAATCATATAATAATTACATTATGAAAATAAATGTATCACTTGAAAATCATGTCAAGATATAAATTGATTTTAATAATTGACATACTTTATGTTCTTGGCTTGTTATATTGAAACTTGTATGTTATTTCACATAAATTTTTTCTTCTAATTCTTTATTAAGAAAAGTAGTCCTTATATCTATTTGATATAATTCAAGATCCAAGTTGGCTACTATAACCATGATTAATTAAATTGAAACAAACCTCACAACTAGTAACAATGTTTGTTTGTAATTAATTTCCTCCTACTTTATATATTCTTTAGCCATAAGTCATGCCTTATATCTTTTGATACTATCATCAACCTTTAACTTTATTTTGAGAACCTATTTGTTCCTAATAGTTTTTACCCGTTGGGGAGATCAAGTAAGTTTTGTACCTGATTGTAACTTAAACAAGTCATTTCCTCCTTCGTTGCTTTCACACATTCTTTTTTAGCATAACTATTAACAGCCTCATTTACATTCCTTAGTTTACCCTCTTCTTGTGGGATAATTATGTAAATGTTCCTATTATTTGATAAAGAAATTAGGAAATTATTCTATGTGTAACATCCCTAAACATACCCTAATCGAAATTTGCATGATTTTATGTGGAATTAAATGATTAAAATTGAGTAAATTCGAAATTGAGCAAAATTGAGATCAAAATGAGTTGTTATGGTAGAAAAATCATAACATCTCTGTCACGATCGTGACTTACTCAAAAATTTTGCTTCTGTCACGATCGTGACTTACCCAAGAGGTTTTGCTTCTGTCACAATCGTGACTGGTCACGATCGTGACTCCTGAAGAC
>JAOQMM010000173.1:5679307-5704038 GCA_027563515.1 Erythroxylum platyclados | reverse complement strand
AGTTGGAACTCCCAAAATAGAACAAAGGATCTGCGGTGACTATTAGGCACTAAACCATGGATTAATGTGACAAAATGCTATAATGGTTCAACTTTCCTCTTTCATTTATCCTAAATCAAAAGGATAAAATCTCAACTTTTCTATATAAAGACTTTTGTTTTATTCTTAATAGAATTAATTTTTTTTATGAAAATTTTATTGATGCTATATATGTGATATTTTTGCTACATATATTAGAAGAAATTTTTATTTAAATTGATTAACAAAGTTCAAATTTTGAATTAGAAATTTTAAAAATTGCAGACTAAATTAAATTGAAGGATTGAAAATATAGTTTTTCCTATAGAGAAATGACCACATAATTACCCTTGTTAGCATTGAGGGAGCAGCCGTGCCGTTTGAACTGGTACGTGAAATCATATATGCTGGAGCTCGTCATCTATGGAACCTATTCCCATTGGGGAGACTATGTAACGGCTACCAGTGCTTTTACGTAATATAATTTTGAAAATATTCGAATTCAAAGGATGATAAAGGCCTTAACTGACCTCAACTAGTCGGTTCGGTTTCTGATCTGCAAGTGTTTCACAACTCCTATAACTACATAACATATTCTTTTGTCTTACATTTTTCTCACGTTCGAAAATCAGAGAGTGAAAGAGAGGATCAGAGGCTTCTCGACAGGTTCTCTTGCGGAAAAGGAAGGCACATTGCTTACTCCAAGGTTTTAACTTAATAGAGAAACCCATCTTCTGTTTTCCTCTTCCATTTTCATGATTTCTTGTAGGTTTTCGGAACTCCTTTACTATATCCAACACCCAACTTCAAAGAACCAACTTTTTCATATTCTTCCTTGTAATTTAGTATTCTTGACGAGTTACTTCTATATCTTAAAGTGCTTGTTTTGTAACTACGTGAATGATTATGCATTCTTTCCAACAGGGGAACCGTAGACAACCTCAAGCATCTTGAGTATAGTTGATCAAAATCTTGAATCTCTTTTGTGGGTACTTCTCATTCTCTTTACAGTTTCATTGGCTTTTTAAGATTCATGCTTTGATTCTGATCGATTTCAAGTTCAGTTTTTCCTAAGTTTGGTTGCCGTTATTTCATTTCTGGCAGGTGGAATTTGCAGAACTTTTGCAAAGATGAATGATCTTATGACACAATCATTCTTAAGTTATGTGGAATTAAAGAAACAAGCCCAGAAGGATCTTGAAATGGAACTGGACGTTGAATCCGGCAGACTTAACCCCACCGATGATCCAAACCTCGGACAGTTCTTCCAAGAAGCCAACGGGATCATGCTTGAAATGGAAGAAATCACCAATCTCTTGTTTAATCTTCAAACACTTAATGAAGAGACCAAGTCTGTTCATAGTGCTAAGGTACTACGTGGGTTGAGAGACCAAATAGAATCAGACATAGTTGCAGTCCTCAGAAAGGCCAAGGTTGTCAAGGCAACGCTAGAATCGCTTGACCGATCCAATATCTCCAATCGCAAAATCTCTGAATTGTATAGGGAAGGGAGTCATATTGACAGAACAAGAACATCAGTCACAAGTGGCATGAGAGTTAAACTTAGAGAGTTGATGAATGAATTCCAGGTTTTGAGAGAGAAGATTGTAACTGATTTTAGAAATGATCTGAAAAGAAGATATTATACTGTGACTGGAGAAGAGCCGAGTGAGGATATGATCGAAAAGATGATTTCTGGAGGCGGCGGAATTCAGACTTTGTCTGTGAAAAAGGAGGTGGATTCTAAAAGCAAAGAGAGGCATGAGGCTGTGATGGACATACAAAGAAGCTTGCAAAAGCTGCATCAGGTCTTTCTTGACATGGCTGTTCTTGTGGAGACACAAGGCGAGAAGATTGATGATATTGAAGATAATGTAGCCAATGCAGGTAAATTCGTATCTGGTGGAACAAATAGTATTTACTATGTCAACCAGATGAAGAAGAAGAAGAAGGCATGGTTGTACTGGTTATGGGCTGTTATTTCCATCATACTTTTGGTTTGCCTCATCTCAATGCTGGTTTCTTGATGGAAAGCAATAAGAGAGATTTACTTAACGAGCCATCAAATGAACTACTTCTGAACGGTCCTACAACTGTAAATTCATTTTCTTCTTTTCTTTTGCCTTTCAACTTCTAGAATTGCAATTTTGATGGCTTTCACTTGGTAGTACTTGGATTTGTTTTAATGTGATCTTTCTTGTTGGGATTCACTTGTGATGAGGTTTTACTTCAGTGTTTTCATCCAATGAGTATTGGGCAAAGTATTCATACTCTTCGCCTAGTCCTTGTCTGAATTAGAATCCTGTGGTCATCTTATACTCCTGAACTCAAGGTTTTCTTCATCAAGCTTCCTTACATTCGTTGATAATGATTAATGATTTCAGATATACTGGAGGGGATAAAAGCATGAAGATTTACACCATGCATCTCAAACTTTCTTCACACTAAAAAGGGTAAAATCTGAACTGACAATTCAACTTATTTATGACCATCGGATGTTTCATGTTTCAAATACAAATAAAGCCGCAGAGTGATTCGTTATATAATGGTTAATCTCTACAACCTGAAAGCGTATATTAAGGCAAAAGAGAATTATTTTGATCTCTTTATATCTACATGTACTAAGAACTAAAATTCAGGCAACTTTAAGATGCTGCGTAGCTGTCCACGATTGCTCAGGCTGTAGCTGGACTTTTCCAATCTGTCGGAGGCATGGAAAACACACAATCAAGTTGTTAAAAGTATGACCGGTGACAAATATTTGACAGGAAGCTGCAAACTGAGAAAGTTGAATATTACAGATTTTCTAGATACTAGAGCAAGTTCAACAAAAACAATTAAGTAGATTGAATTATCATTAGTAATCTCCGCATAATAATACCACATGAATCAAGAATACACAAAGCAGGCCCTAAGAAATATAAACAAGTTAAACATATAGATTGAATATTTAAATACCTTGGCATTTTCAACACAAACAAAATCTTTGTAAGAAGCTTCCATTTGAAGATGTGGGTTCCACAGTACAGCATCTGACCAACTGCAAGGGTAAAGAATATCGATCACCAATATTGACGGAATTATCAGCCAAATCTAGGAAAAACATCAAAAGTGGTTCAAATGAAAGTACTTTGTATTTTTGATTGTTATGACATCCCCCAAGCCATTATCAAGTATCAACTCATTGGGGGCATCAAGATAAACACAATCTACAAAGCCTGGGAAGGTGATCACATCCCTGAGTTGTTAACACAACAGTTAGAAAGTGTTAGCATTCATCTTTGCAAAAATATAGTCAAGTTTCCAGCTTACGAGTAAGCTGTTGCTATTTTCAGAACATTTACACAAACTCTAAATCACAAGACAAAAGGTTTTTGACACGGAAATAAAATTTCAAGCTGTGACCCTTATTAGTTTGAGGTTCAATCACCAAATTTTGATGATGGACTGAGTGGTTATTTTTGGCTTGCAAATGAGGTGGAGGTCAAATGAAACTTATGATATCTTAATCAATTTTCAATACTCAAAAAAGTTCCGAGTGACAAGCTGTGAACAACAATATCTTGTGCTTTTTCTCTTTCATCAATATTTGTTACTAGATTATTCGTGTCTCAGAATGGAAAGCACGATTCTTTTCCAATTACTAAATGATCTATAATTCAAATAATACACCATGCATTCCCTACTTGAAGAAATGTTTTCTGAGAGATAAAGGTCACTTACCTTTCCTCCTTACCCTCCAATGGGTTGGTAGGATCTGGATCTTTGTTCAGAGTTTTACAACCTTTCAAACCTCTTACAGATACGCCAGCCACTGAAGCCTGCATGATCACAAATGTAGTTTACCAAATTCAATTTCTATCTAGACCATGTAAGGCTTAACTAACTAAATTTTATGAACAACCATTGGTTATTTTCATGTAAGACGCATCAACGAATTATTTAGTACAACTTTTTTCAAGGGAACGTACGCACATGAAAGTATGTGTGGAGAGCAGTGGTAAATGAAAATGGCTTGCTATCTGTGTTTGTAATCCTTAGTTCAGTAGAGATGCTCTTTGCATCAAGAGTAACCTGAAAGAGGAACATATGAAGAAAAAAAATGAAAATGGATGAATATGCTGTAATTTAGTCCATGAATTGCACATCAAGATCACTTGAAAGTCACCTCCAGAGTTGCCAAACCATTATGGAAGTGATGGATTACCTTGTATAGAGCTTGAAAACTGAAGTCCCACATGGTACGACTATAAGGACCATCCTTGAGCTCAAGAGTCACAACAGGGTTTCCATCAACATTTTCAGAATTAGCAACTGACCAATCCATATTCCTTGCAAATCCATGCTGTTTTGTATAAACAAAATTTTCAACTTGATAAGCACAGTGCAATTAGAGTAGTTGTACCTTCATTCAAATAACAGAAAATGTTCATATATGACTGACAGGCTTTCACTAACGTAAACCAAAACCCTATCTAAAGAAGTAAAAGTTAAACCTCAGAGAAGCCCCAAATTATATCAACAAAATTGACTGAAAGCTCAGCATCAGAATCACCCAAAATGAACCATCATAACACCCTGAGACAAACAAAAACACAAGAAGGAACACTAAAAGATGAGTCATTTGCCATACCTGTTGAATAGGGCCAGGTCCAAACTGTGGGAAACAATGGGGAATGCCTCCACTATCCACGTGAAGGGATTATCAGTATCATCCTTAACAACCAAACAGAAGAGAAAAGATAAATCTTCGAAAAATTCTAAAACCTGATGGGCTTTTTTTTGTTGAAAACAGCATCTGGCCTAACAAAAAGGAGGTCTTTCCCACCAGCAACCTTCCAAGACGTCACACAACCTCCAAACAAGTAAATCTCCGCCTCACTTGTAAATAAAGCTCGATACAGTCAATTCATAACTTTACACAACAGAGTAAAACCTCACCCTCTGTATCTATCAGTCTTCACATAAATACATACATACATATACACACTTACCTACCGTGAGGAGAGGAAAGTACGACCTTTGGCAAGTTACCTTCACCTTCGGTGACTCGGACACCAACAGTAGCTATTTCTTTGCTCACACTAGCAAATGCCATACCAGAGGTTCTGTATCTCCAGGATTTCAGACGAGAATGCAATAATCAAAAATTTCTGAACTGGGAGTTTCAGAATCTGAAGAGACGAGTAAAAGATTCGAAATTTTCGTGGATAGAAATTGGAAAAACTCACCTGCTGAATCGCCGAACATTGAGGTTTGGTAGAGAAAATGGAATAGAAAGAATCGCCATTTTTATTTTTAACTTGGGGAAAACAAATGGTCAGTGGTTTTAGGCAGTACTTATAATTGGGGGGTGCTACAGTCAAATGCTCAACGAACATCGATCGGTTTATGTCGTTATTGTCATGCGCTCTGTTTTCGAGTTTGGATATTCTCGTCAGTCGTCACTCTTGTCCTATGACTTTTCATGTCCTTGGGCCGCTAGAGTTTGGAACTCGGACCCAAATGTCTTACATCACGTCCTACAGTAGCATTGCCTATCAAGATTAGATTCAATTGTTAACGTTTAATTAGATTTTTCAAGAATTTAGAGTTGGAATATCTTAGAAAGTAGTGGATATTGAAAAAGAAAGGTTTTGGGCCTAAGATTGAGGATAATGTGAATAAAGTGCTTTGTAGTAAAGGAGGAGACATTAAGCTTTGGTGGGAGGTCATGATGGGTAAGGCCGCCACAAGCAAATTTTGATTGTCGAGCAAAATTCTCCGAAGGAATCTGACGGGAAGAGGGAAGATGCGGCGGAATAACCTTTCTGCCTCATTCTTAAAGAAATGACAATTTAGTTTTTATATTTTTAACAATATTGCTTCTTTTTTTTTGTAAAATCTTATTTGTAACAGTTTGTTAGTGTTTAATAGAGATAAACTGCAATGAAACAAAAATATTTATTTATGACAAACAAAATAAAGAAATAGAAAAAGACAAACAAAGATAACACAAATTTTACTAATCGCATTTGCTTATTTTCACAGATAAAGGGAGAAGAAAATTTACTAATGATCCGAAAGTGTTATTATAACAAGAAAGAATAATTACTCAAAAAAATTCTTAAATTCAAGTATGCCCAATATATTCACCTCTCACAATTTGCAAAAGAGAAGATAAACACTAAAAAAGGGCAAGGAAAGAATGTAGTAATTCTGTCACAAATTGTAGCTTACAAAATATACTCACCAATTAGAAAAAAAAAACTACCATAATGGATTGTAAAGTCTATATTTATAGGCTAAAATTTAGATAGCAAGTTGAATTTAATGATCATGATTATTTCTTGTAGACCAAGCAAAAATAAACGGTCTAAAGTTATTTCTTATTGGTTACGAGAATTAAGGATCAAGCAATATGCTTAGTGGCTAAGGACAGTGGCAAGAGAGCCACATAACAAATGTCAATCAAGTCTAAGCAATGCTTGAACTTACTTATTGAAAGAGGCTTAGTCATCATGTCAATTGGATTATTCACAGTACCGGTCTTCTTAAGTATGATATTTCCTTGAAAGATAACATTATAAATAAAAGTGTACTTTGCATCACTATCCTTTGTTCTTTCATGAAACATCTAATACTTAGTACTCTAATTATCACAGTAGACATAGTAACATGCAAATTCAAATAAACTTCACCAAACAGACCTTGTAGCCAAGTAGCTTCCTTTATAACTTCAATCACTGCCATGTACTCGACTTCTATGCTGGATAATACTACTGTAGACTATAAAGAAGTTTTCCAATAGCATACCACGGGCAAACATATAACTAGTAATGGATCTTCTTTTATCAAGATTACTTACATAATCTGAACGACATAACCAACCATATTTCCCTTATTTTTACCAAATTCTAAACAAATGTTAGTAGTATCCTCAAATATCTCAAAATCTATTTCATAGTCTGCTAGTGTTCTTTACCTTAATTAGCTATATATCGACTAACTAAACTGATCACATATGTAATGTTTAAAAGGGTGCAGATCATAACATAAATAATACTCCTAACAACTTTAGAGTGAGGAACATATGAGATATAATCAATATTTTTCTCAAATTATGGTGACGAAGCTGCTGAAAACCTAAAATGAGTAGCAAAGGGAGTACTTATAAACTTAGTGTTCTTCATTCCAAAATGCTCTAAAACTTTCTCAACAAAAATCCTTTGAGTTAAATAAAGTTTTCCTGCATCTCTATCTATCTGAATCTTCATATTAAGAATTTTCTTAGTTGCTCATAAATTTTTCATCTCAAATTTATCACTAAAACCTCCTTTCGATCACAGGCATATGTTTGGAAGTAATGAGCATATCATTAACATAAAGTAATAAGCAAATGAATGAGCCATTATCGAGATTTCTAAAATACAAACAACTATCACTTTGGCTTCTGGAATAGTTGTGCCTAACCATAAAAGAATCAAACCGCTTATACCACTATTAAGGAGACTTTTTGGAACCATACATTAATTTCTTCAACAAGCAAATATAGTCTTCATTGACTTCAATCTCAAAACGCTCAAGTTGTTGTGTGTAAATTGTCTCCTCAAACTCACTATGCAAGAAGGCAATCTTAACATCCGGTTATTCCAAATTTAGATCAAGAATAACATCTAGAGCAAATAAGATATGAATAGAGCTATGTTTTATGATAGAAGAGAAAATAACATTAAAGTCAACTCTTTGTACTTGAAAATAGCCCTTAGCAACTAACCATCCCTTGTACCTAGTATCATTAGAACCTAAAATATTGTCTTTCTTTTAAGGACCCATTTGCAGCCAACAATCTTCTTATCTTTAGACGGTTTCAATAGATCCCAACTTCCATTATTATGGAGAGCTTCTGCCTCCATCATCCATTTGGTAGAATAATTAGACGAAACAGCTTCTATGTATATGGAAGGATCACTAACTCCTTCAATTTCTTGTATAATAGCATAGGCAAAAGTAATATAATCTGTAAACTTTGGAGGCATTTTTCTCTCTCTGTTGCCTATTTTTGGAAAGGAAATGTTCATCCTCTTCTATTGACTCTTCCACTTCTGTGAAAGTGTGTAATTGAAACAGATCTTTTATGGATTCAACTTGTGAAGAAGATGTACTTTCCACCTTAACCTCCACCCACTTCTTTGATTTCTACACATCTGAGTCAAAAGAAACACAGACTCATCAAATGTAAAATTCTTATTAATAACATCTTTGAGTGATTTAGATAAGGAAGCCAAATAACAATTATGCCCTTTTTAGATCTAGGTCCAAGTTTATTGTTAACATGAATATAAGTATGACAATTAAACACCTACAAATTTGAATAATTAGCAAGATTATCAAGCCCTAACTCCTCCGAAGCCTTGCATTCAATTGATTCAGATGGAGAAAAATTCACCAAATAATAAGTTCTAGAAGTTATTTTTACCCAAAAGTCCTGTGCTAAACTAAAATAAGACAAGATACACTGGATTTTCTCTAATAGAGTTTTATTCATTCACTTAGCTATATTATTCTATTATTGAGTTTCATGAACTGTGAAATGTCTCATAATTCCCTCTTCTTTGTAGAATTTATTGGACTCACCATAACAGAACTCTAACTCATTATCAATTTGGAGGCACTTTACTTTCTTGCCTATCTATTTATATACCAAAGCCTTCCATTACTTGAAAGTAACAGAGGCCTCATTTTTCTAATTCAGAAAATAAACTCATACCTTCCTAGAGTAGATGAAGTTAAGCAAGCATCATGCATCAACTTTGGAAGCAGTACATACTGCTCCTTAAGTGTTTGAATAAATATAATTGAAAGAACCTTTAGTTTTATGAACCCCTATACTGAAGCTGACTCTCTTGTGCTTGTCAAAAATATAATGTTCACAAAACTCTAACTTTAAAGTATTTTAACCATCAGGAAGACCCTTTTTGCTCAACATTGTCAAGCCATTCTCACTCATGTGTTCTAGCTTCATATGCCATAACTTGTTCATATTTGAATTTGACATAGAAGAAGGAACTTCCACCAACCCCATAATGATAGATGCTTGCAATACATACAATCTACTTTAATTTTCATCTTAGTCAGCTACTACTACTAGGTTCCTTTATAGTGGACCTTCTTTTAACAACTAAATCCTCTACTCAACTATCATAATGGCTTATGGAGAGTTCCTTGCCAAAGAGCTCTTTAGAATATAAAGATGCTTTTCACATTCTCCAATTTTAAATACTTGTTACTACAAATTAATGCCTCTTTAAAGTTATTATATGACGGAGGTAATGAACAAAGAAATATAAAAGCCTGATTTTTATCCTCATACATAATCTCCATATTTTCCAAGTCCAAAAGGATAGAAGAGAAGTTGTTAATATGAGACTTTATAGACATACCTTTTGCATAGTAAGGGTCTACAAACGATGCTGAACAATCAATTTGGTGGTAAGATTCTTTGTGATATATAAAGACTCCAGCTTGTCCTATAAATCCTTGATTGCCTTCTGATTAAGGACTTCACGCAAAACTTCATTAGATAAGCATAGATGAATGTTAGACTAGGCCTTCTCATCAATCTTTATTTCTTATCTTCATCCAATGTAGCAAGACTTTAATTCTTTCCCAATAATGCCTTATGCAAACTATTTTGCTTCAATATTGCTCCCATCTTGACTTATCATATAGCAAAACTCATGATATGCATAAATTTCTTAACATCAAATTTTGTTATCACCATAATAAACCCCAAACAAATATTAGTAATGCTTTACCAGTTTGATAAGGGTAAATTGCAATGACACAAAAATATTTATCTGAAAAAATAAGTGTATAAACAAATTAAAGAAATAGAAGAAGACAAACAGAGAATATATAAATTTATATGGTTCGGTGTTAGCCTACCTCCATAGGTGACAAGAGAGAACAATCACTAAAAAAGGTTCTAAATCTAAATATAACCTATGTGCTCACCTCTCACAAATTACAAAAGAGAATAGAAACACTCAGAAAAGGGAAGGAAAGAATTGGGTAATTCTCTCACAAATTGTGGCTCACAAAATATACTCGTCAATTGTAGAAAAAACTATCATAATGGATTGCAAAGCCTATATTTATGGGCTAAAATTCTTAGGCGACAATTTGAATTTAATAGTCATGATTAGTTCTTATAGGTTAAGCAAAAATTAATAGTCTAAAGTTATTTCTTGCTAGCCAAGAGAATCAAGGACCAAGCAATATAATTGGTAGCCAAGCATAGTAGTAGGAGAGCCACGTAACAATATCATTAATTAGAGAGTTAATAGCGGGTCAATTTTATAACAAGTCAAACATTCAAGCATTTTATTGTTACTTTCAATACTTTTAACTAGTATTGCCAAATCAAGTAAGTTTCAATATTTAAAATATAATTTATCAAATAAAAGTATAATTTTTAAAAATTCATAATAAAATTAAATTAAGTAAATAAATATAAAATATAGTATTAATTAAGTTAAAATTCTTCAATATCATCACCAATGGAAGAATAATAATCTTTTATTATAATAAATATTTAAAATAGAATAAATAATATAAATATAAATATTTACTTAAATAGATTTCTATCTTCTATTCTCTTTTCCAATAATTACATGAATGAAAAATTATTAGATGACAACTGTAAATTGACCTAAATTTAAGATATATATAAATATCCTTTATTTTAAAATTTTCTTACAATCCAAAGCTCACTTATAAATTTTTTGACTTAATTTTTGAAGTCAAACCTCAATCAATTTGTATTTGTCTAATCTGATGTTTATAATTTAGTAATGAGAGTGTCTTGAACTTTAGTCTACAATTTTGACTTAAAAGTCCTAACAGGATGAAAGTTTCTTTGTATACGAAGATATGAAGAGATCAACGCGTAGTAAGTAGGATTATCAGCTAAATAAAATGTAGTTCATTATTTATTACATTTTGAGTCAAACAAATAATTTTTCCAAACATGGCTTTCTTTCAGTTTCCTTTGTTACTTCTTTTGTCAGGAAACCTCCTTTATGAATAAACTTGCTTCAATCTTTCAGGAAGCTTTTGATATGGTAGACTATAATACAGTTTGAAATTGTAAGATGGTAAAAACATGTACAAATTGCATTGTCGGAAATTCCGCAAACTTCAAGATATCTAGCAAGGAGGAAGATCATTAGGCGGAGGTAGAATGGATTGATCTTGTCCAGGTCCATCTTCTACCACGAATGCTGTTTTCAGTCCCCAACCTGTATGCAGCTCCAAGTGGCAATGAAAGAACCACACACCTAGTACATAGTCACAATAGAATGATGTAAGAAATGTCAGGAAAATCAAAATTTGTGATTCACTGTAAGAGAATGTTTTAAAATTTTTTTTTTACTCTATATATAATTCTGAACTTGGTACAATACTTGAGATGTATGTATTCTTACCTGGATTATCAGCTCGAAACCGAATAGCAGTCCATCCACCGGTAGGAACACCGACTGTGTTTCTCTCAATAGGATCAACTAGATTATATTTTGCTGGGTCTTTGACCGGATCAAAGTTTCCGATTCCGGTTCCAAGAACAAAGAAGTTGTAGCCATGGAGATGGAATGGATGAGACTCAACTGTTAGCAAGTTGGTGTCTTGAAGTACTAACTCAACGGTGGAGTTAAAAGGAATCCTGCTAAGTCTTGTTCCATGTACAGTTCCAAGACTTGCTGTGAGCGGCGCACCTGTATAGTTGAAAGTGGTTGGAGGCTTGTCTGGGAAATCAGTCTTGAATACTCCTGTCTTGTTGAAGTAATGAGCCTGAAGAAGACCAATTTGAGGCATAACAAAAGTGATATTGTTCAAAGACGCTAGGATCCTAGTTCCATTGACGCAGGTTGGGCATGAATCCTTCGCGAAACCAATGGTGTAAAAGAGCTTTCTATCAGCTTTAAGTGGGACATTAGCTGGAAATTGTGGAGTGCTTAAGCTCCTGAGCTTCCTGACGTAGCTCATGGCAAATTCTGTGTCATTAGGTGCAGGCAACTGGGGAAGTAACGGGAGGACAGTGTTTGGGATGCCTTTGTATTGGAGAATTCCTGTGGCTGTTTTGTTGTCCACAGGAATTGGAGCGTCAATGAAAGGCCTTGTGGCCATGAAATATCTGCCAGGAATTTGGTTGGCCTGGACAAGAACATTTGTGGTCTGGCCAGGGGCAATCAATATACTCGGAGTTGTAAAAGGCTTCGTATAAACTGCATCAACCTCCACCACAGTCATGTTATGGCCAGAAATGGAGAAAAAGAGTTCATCGTTGAGCGCGGCATTGATGATTCTCAGGAGATAACTCTTGCCTGATTCAACCTCCATCGCAAAAGTATCTGCACGCAACAGAAAAAGGAATATGGATATAAAATTTGGACCCAGGAATAGCATCCTTATCATCATCAACTATTCTGGCTTCAGAATTACTTTAAAAGTGTTGGTTCCGTACCGTAATTCTCTACTATTTGTTTCTTGCTTCTACGTTTATGCTATGTATCGGCAAATTCTCAAGTTAGAAAGTTTACTTACGTTTCTCTGAACATGGAAAGAGCGGCCCTGGCTTGCCGTTGATTGTATGTGCATCCGACATATTTGGTGGCAAACCCATGCTAATTCCTCGCTTTTCAACCTCTTCAACATCAGTGTGCCACCATTCCCCTTCAAACACAACACTTGTCTCGTCAGCTTTGACCTAACTGAAGAGCCCGGAGAAACTATGAAGGAACATGCATGGACTTTGGAACTCACCGAATAGGATATTGACTTCCATACTGGGGCGAGGGAAAGGATAAGAAGCTCCTTGTTTGGGCATAATAACAATCGCACCGTAAACCGTAGCCCTAAGCCAAAGGATATGTGCATGCCACCACAGTGTTCCTCTTTGTCCTGTCACATTGAAGTCGTAAGTATAGCTATTCCCTGTCTGGATTGGACACTGAGTTATGTAAGCTGGTCCATCTGCCCATCCATTGCGATATTGCTTCAATCCATGCCTGCAGCAAAATCCATGCCACATTAACCAATAAAAGCCAGCATTTATAAATCAAAATTTCACGTTTTCTCTAGCTAATTTCGATTTTGAATCACCCACAGATTAGTGGATTGAGAATAAATCCAGGTATTATGTGTTTTGCGTTTGCTTTTTATTTCCTAATAGCTAGGCATGCTTACCAGTGAATTGACATGTTATACTGCGCATAATTGGTGACGTTCACTATAACTCTATCTCCTTCTCTTGCATAAATAGTTGGCCCTGGAAACCTCCCATTTACTGTTACAATAGGTTTTGCATGGCACAACCTACTAATATTCTTCACTTTAATCTGAAATAATAGAAGAAAGAACCAATTAAGGTCATAAGTGTTTGAACGAATGCCCAAAAGAAAACAAATGCGGAAGAATCATTTTTGGCATGTTAATGATGACCAGTACATGACTGCGTGCATTTAACTCACATCAAACTGATACTTCTTTGTAGCAGCTTCAGCTGGAAAACAAAAGAAACCCAGAATTCCAATGAAAGCAAAGGTTAACCCTGCCATGGATCTTCCAGTATTTGCCATTTTTCCTGCCAATGACCTGCCTGGATTTCCTGCCTACTGATGAGGTATATCAGGTGAAAACAAAGAGCATTTAAAAAGGATGTATAGAGGAGAAAAGATAGGCTGTGTGTTCATAACAGAAGAGGGTGTGGATGATTAGGTAGAAACTCTAAAAGGAGCTGTACTCTAAAGCTTGGAAGCAAAATACTGAAAGAGACTTCACGGCCACTGACTGGCGTAGAGCCTGGGATTCTTAAAACTTGTAAAAGATTTTACAGGAACATGAGAACTGTTATCAGTTTTTTATTCTTCTTTTCCTTAAGATGCCAGAATTGAACCCAAAACACCCTCATTCTACAATTTTGTTTCTTGCATGCGAGGACTAGCTCCTAACATTTTCTTACTTTTTTTTCCTCTCATGAGAGAATGATGCATAACGCCAACAGAATTCCTCTGGTTAGGCTTTTTCGTTAAGGAAAAGGAACAGCTTCAAAATGATGAATTTGCCCACAAGTTTTCAGTACCCAAATATACATTTAGAAAGTTTGTGTTTTGCAAACTAAATGCTTCAATTTGCTACCGTTGTGAGTGCAGGCAGGAAAGCTGTCGTTCTCAGTACACAAACTAAAGAAGGTATGTCTATTCATAGTGACCAAGAATCAATCTAGCATATAACCTTCTTAACTCAGAAGTTACATTTCACAAGCTTTTTGTGGGATTTTTTTTTTTCTATAATTCAGGGCTGATTTGCTTATTCAGGGCTTCATATCCTCTATAAGATGCTTAGAAGAGAAATATATTGTTGCTTCAGGATAATCCAATTCGACAAAAATAGTTGAGGAGAAATATCAACCTTAAAGTAAGAAATTTTACGGGGACCACGTAAAAAACTTCAAAGGAAAACCTTGTCTTCCTTCTATAATACTGACAACTAATTTGTCAACTTCCATGCATCTGATCAATTTACACACAAAAAATTATTCTTTTTACATGTAGGCTCTTACTTGATTATTAAGTTATATGATCTATAAATATTTCGACTCAAAGTTTAATTCTTTTTTTTCTGTGTCTTGGCAATAAATTGCACATTACGTCTAATCCTCTATGCTCTAATTTGAAACTAAAATCTTACTTTTTTGTATGACTTATTAATTGAGAAAGCTGTAATACAGTAAAATGAAGTAATTGAACCAAAAAAAATTATCAAACCAAAGAAAAAATATTTTAAAAATTGAACACAGAGATAAAATTTAGAACGTTTGTCATGTTAGAAAAGAAATCAATAATGAATAGAAGAATGGTTTATCCATTAATTTCAGCATACTGTATATCGTAAAAAAAAAATTGTTGGCCTCACAATCCAGGTAGAGAGAGAACGTGACAATTAAATATGATTGAAAAAATTCTTTTATTTTTTTAAAATTTTTTTACTAAATTTTTTAACATCTTAGGGTTGTTTGGTTCTACTTTTATTTTTTTATGTGATTTTAGTTTTTGTTTTATTTTTTGGTTTATGATTTTTAATTAAAAAAACAAAAACCTATTTGGTAGATTTCTAATACAAAAACTTGTTTAGTTGAGATTTGTAAAAAAAAACTGAAAACGAAAACAGATATTTAGTTTTATCATTCTGTTTCTATTTAATTATACTCTTATTTTAATTACTTTTAATATAATATATTATGTTTTTAAATTAATTAATTCTCTTTATGGTTAGAAATAAAATATATGCATATTTATATAATTAAAGAAATTTGCACATTAACTTCATCGATAAACTCTATAAATTTAATCGAGCACAAACTTAGGCTTGGAGCCTTGGATTTAACCGAGGCTCGAACACAAAATTTCAGGTCAGACTCAAGCTTGGAGCCTTGAATCTGGCCTGGGCTTGAACAAAAAATTTTAGGTCAGACTCAGGCTTGGAGCCTCAAGTCTAGCCTAGGCTCGAACACAAAATTTCATGTTAAGCTTGAGCCTGACTCAACTCATTTCTATCTTGAGTGAAGATTGATGTAGTTGTGTTTAATGATACACAAATATTTTAAAATTTTGCTAACAAGTATAACTATGTTGTGTTAGAAGAAAAATAGATTTGATATGCAACTAACGACTTGTAGAACTTTGTAAACTTTATCAGGTTTTACGTTGTATTGGGATTAAGAAATTAGATTGCTACGTTGTACTAAGAAATTAGATTAACTTGCAGAAAACATATGAATTAGTACAGTAGGGAGCTAATAAATGGCAAGAGATAGATAATGGGAACATAGGGAAAATTTAGAGAAACTAGACGATGAAACGAAACATCACCATTGTTCAAAAATTGAAGATGTCAACCTTCCCCACCCAGCTAAAATCAAGCCTCAGAATGACAATTTGTCATTCCTATAGGTAATAGAAACAATGAAGGACTATATAGTTAATACCGCTTATACAAGTTAAATCATATTTCCATATGTATAAAAGAAATTTAGACACAGAGCTCTTTGAATATCCAAGCTGAAATTCTACCAGAACTGTTCACCAGCTAGTCTAAAGTGTACCGCCTTTTAGTTGCCAAGGCATCATAACTTTGAGAATTTGTATAGCTGGCTTGGCTTTCTCTTATTTCCATTGATCCTGGACACTTCATTCTATTAGTAAGTCATAAACAAATGGAACAAAGTCACAGCCACCAAACACAGGGCGCACGAAGTTATTGTCAAACTTGCGCGAGTAGTAATGGACAGTGTGCATTGGCTTGTTAGGAGGTTAAATATACTTCTTGGCTGATGATGCTTAGTAACATCATCCAAGGAATCTTGCTCTTCTTCAAGAAGATGCACCATCACTAACTTAGAAGAATTTGAATCTGATGTATTTGTGGAGCTTTTTGGAACTTTTTTGTATGAGGTAACAAAAATCGTATAAAAGGCTTGGTCATCAAACTGACACTTGAGTAGAGCAAAGAAGGAAATGTTTCATTTCAATAAGTTTGTGGAAAAAACCAAGAAACACACAGTAGCTGGCTGCAATAGTTCAATTATAACTCCTAAAATTTCCATTTATTACACCTTATATTTGTTGTTGACAACAAAATACAACATTAATCAATCCAACTCCAGTTTTCCCCTTCATTGCTATTAACTAAGAGAACTAATAGTAAACATTATGGCCAAAAAGTTCTTTTATATTGTTACAAGATAGTCAAAAAGTAGGTTGTAACTACATCTAATCAACTACTCAGACCATATGAAAGAGAGAGGCACCACTATACTGAAATGAACAACAGTAAAGGTGCTAGTGATCATTATAGCATTATCTCGCATGTCAATGTGTCCCAAGCTTGTAAACTGCATTCATTTGCAAGATCATCACAGAGAAGACATTATCAATTATGATTGAAAAAACTCATTGCTAACTCTACTCTTTGATATGTTTAATCGATATCTCAAATCCATAAAAGAAGCATGAAACAATGTTTTGTTACCTTATTATATGCAAAGGCCATTGACACATTAGCTCTCTTTAGACTAGCCCACTATACCACAATCTAAAAGAAAACAACATCAGGAAAAATTCATTAATTGGTTGGCATTTGACAGAAACAAGCTAAAATAAAAAAAAAGTAGAACATTCACTTGCTGCTTGATGCCAATCTCATCAGTCGGTGTCTTCTTAGATAAGTTGGAAATAAAAGATAAAGGGAAAACAAAAGTTACTCTTCCAAGTAAAATCCAAGCTAAAAGGATTGAGCTCATTGCACATAATGTTTTAAGACTTTAATAAGTGACATCAAACAAAAGCGTTAAGTTTATAAGAAGAACTAAGTGGAGTTGGAAGAATAAGATCATCATAAATGATTAATTGAAATATACCTATCACTTACAAATATCCATTTCTCAATGTCCAAGGCATCCATACCAACATAAAGGAAGATGAAAAGCTCAGCAAAGAATGACAAGGTTGCAAAAGCATACCTACAGATTTTTATAATGTAGGAGTTTTTTTAAATAAAACTTGTATTTGAAGAAAAAAAGCAACAGGGAAAGAAAGCAAGAATGACAGAAAATGTATGTTGGAAAAGTCTCTTTTTATTGACTAACCTCATATGCTTAAATACAAAAAATGAACAACTGAAAATCCAAAAAAAAATAAACAACTACGTAGAACATGATTCTATGATCAACAAACCCCTAAAATCTTGCCACTAACAACAGATAAATCTATTAAAATAATTAAAGAAACAGAAAAAGCTAAAAACAAGGAAATAAACTAGTAAAAAACATGACTAATTCTTGTAAACCAATTCTGTAGTAGCTGAGGCACTCTTCAACACTCCTTCTTGCTTTAGTTGCTGCAAATTTTGAGTTTTTGTCTCAGGAATTCAAACTTGCTTGTTTGTAATGGTTTGGTGAATATGTCTGCCAGTTGAACATCAGTTTTGCAGTACTTCAAGCTAACAACTCCTTCCTTTTGCACATCTCTGAGGAAAAACAGTTTGATCTTGAAGTGTTTTGTTTTTATGAAAACCCACATCGGTTGGAGAGGAGAACGAAGCATGCCTTATAAGGATGCGGATACCTCTCCCTTGTGACGCATTTTAAAACCGTGAGAGGTGAACCTAAAGCGAACAATATCACAAGTGGGTCATGAGCTGGGTTGTTAGAAGTGGTATTAGAGCTAGTACCGAGTCGAATGTGTCAGCGAGGATGCTAGGCCCTAAGGGGGTGGATTGTGAAATCACACATTGGCTAGAGAGAAGAACGAAGCATGCCTTATAAGGGTGCGAATACCTCTCCCTTGTGACGCGTTTTAACACCGTAAGGGGCGAGCCCAAAGCGGACAATATCACAGGTGGGTCATGAGCTGGGCTATTACAGTTTTCCTATGAAAATAGGATTATTTGAGATAGCAATAGTAGCTTGATTATCCACAAACACTTATGTGCATCCTTCTTACTTCAAATTTAGACCAATTAGCACCTTTTTAAACCATAAGGCTTGATTTGCAGCAGTTGTTGCTGCAATGAACTCTGCCTCAGCAGTTGATTGTGCAACAATCTCTT
The DNA here is from genome assembly GCA_027563515.1 of Erythroxylum platyclados. Lineage (NCBI taxonomy): Eukaryota > Viridiplantae > Streptophyta > Magnoliopsida > Malpighiales > Erythroxylaceae > Erythroxylum > Erythroxylum platyclados. Next base: position 5,685,372 of record JAOQMM010000173.1, on the reverse strand, counting down.
GCTTATTTGAACACCACGAATATACACCTGAGTTGAGATTAAAGCAATAACCAGAAGTGCTCTTCATGTCATCAGAACCAGTCTAATCACTTTTAGAAAATCCCTGCAACACACACTTCTGGCTTACACAAAAATTCACTCCAAAATTCAGTGTTCCCTTAACGTATCTCATAACTCTTTTGGCTACTATAAGATGAGTTTCAGTTGCACAATTACAAAATCTGGACAATACACTTACGACATGCAAAATATCAGGTATGGTTGCTGTCAGGTACATGAGACAACCAACTATACTTCTGTAAATAGTCTCATCCACTTTTTCAGCTTCATCATTCTTGTACAGCTTCTCCTTTTGACACATTGGAGTAGTTGTTCCTTGCAATCTTCCATTCTGAATTTCTTCAGAACCTCCCTTGTATGCTTTTTTCTAACAGATAAATATCTCATTCTTCTTTTGCTTGATTTTCATTCCCAAAAAGCAAGTTATTGCTCCCAAGTTTGTCATCTCAAATGTTCTTTGCATATCATGTTTGAACTCTTCAATAAGATGGACATTGCTTCCTGTAACCAACAAGTCATCAACATACAAAGAAATGATTACAAAATTGATTTCATCACCTTTAATGTAGAGAGTAGCTTCATTGAGACTTTTTCTAAAACCCAACTCCATTAAATGTTCAACAATTCTACTATACCAGGCTTTAGGTGCTTGCTTTAAGCCATACAAAGCCTTCTTGAGCAAATAAACTTTATCTTCATGCCCTTTAACAGCAAACCCTTCAGGCTGTTTAACGTAAATCTTCTCCTTAAGAAGACCATTCAAAAATGCAGACTTAACATCCAGCTGGTATACTTTCCCTCCCTTATGTGTAGCTATAGCAAGTAGCAACCTAATTGTATCCAAACTAGCAATAGGAGCAAACTTGTTAAGGAAATCAACACCAAAAATTTGAGCATATCCCTTTACAACAATTTTGGCTTTATGCTTGTTTATGGAGCCATCTGTATTCAGTTTTGTTCGAAACACCCTCTTCACTCCTATCACTTTTCTGTCTTTGGGCCTTTTCACAAGCTTCCATATTTGATATTTTTCAATCATGCTAAGTTCTTCCTTCATTGCTACAACCCACTTTGGATCCTTCTCAGTTTCCCAGAAATCTGCAAGTTCAAGGACTACCACATTACACCTCTGATAAATATCAAAAAGTGATCTTGTACGCCTAACAGGAACATCATCAACCAATTCATCTTTCATCAATTGGAACTTTGAAACCTGATTTGGAGCTAAAGTTGTTTGCTCTCCTTTCTAGTTCCATTCTTTATTCTTCATTCTCCATAAAGTGCACATCTCTGCTTAATTCTTCTAATCCTTGAATGTGGCTAGAAAATTCTAGAAGCTTTAGAAACAGTATTGTAACCCACAAAAATTCCGGCTTCTGCCTTTCTATCAAGCTTATCCATCTTGATATGTGGCACATAAGCAAATCACAAACAACCAAAAACCTTGGGATTTTTCAGAGAGGGTTTGTAACTATACCAGGTCTTAAATGGAGTCTTTCCTTTCATTGCTTTTGTTAGAAGTCTATTGAGTAGAAAGACTGCAGTATGTGTAGCTCTTGCCTAGTACTCTTTTGGCAAATTCTTCTCATATAATAAACACCTGGCCATCTCCATTATAGTGTGATTCTTCCTCTCACTAACTATATTTTGTTGTGGAGTGTATGGAGCTGTGAGTTAGTGTTCAATCCTAGATTCTTCATAAAATTGATTAAACTGCTCTAAAGTGTATTCTTTTCCATTATCAGACCTCACAACTTGAATCTTGCCACCACTTTGGGTTTCAATCCATTGCTTAAATCTCCAGAACACACTAGTAGCCTCTGACTTGAACCTGAGGCAGTAGATCCAACACATTCTTGTGTAGTCAACTATAAAAATTAGAAAATACTTACTCCCATTGAGAAAAGGAGTTCTATCAGGTCCAACGAGGTCTGTGTGTATTAATTGTAGCTTCTCAGTGGCCTTCAAAGTTGCTTGCTTGAAAGGAAGCCTTCCTTTTTTGCCAAATTTGCTATCTTTATAGTTTGGTACGTTTGCTTTAAGGTGACGTAGCCCATAAACCACTTCTTTCTTCTGCAAATTCACCATAGTAGCATGATTGAAGTAATTAAACCTCTTATGCCAGACCTCTGCAGTGATTTTTGTTGCAAAAAAGGCTACTTTCTCCTCTAATGGATTTATTGTAAAGCTCTTACCTTTCATCTTCACTTTGAATATATCATTGCCCTTCGAATCCTTAATATGGCACTATTTTTTTTTAATATAACTTTGAAACTTTCTCAAGCAACTGGCCAACACTCAACAAATTTTGGCTAATGTTAAGTACAAATAACACATCTTTGATAAGCTTTGTACCTGAAGCACTTTCAATTGCCACTATGCCTTTCCCTTGACTATAATGTACTCTCCGTTGCCAATTTTGACTTTGGAAGTTATTGACGTGTCCAACTCCTTGAAGAGATCTCGATCAAACGTCATGTGGTTTATACAACCGCTATTAGCCATTTGTCACTTTAGCTGCTTATTGCAAAACAAGATGCAACAAAGAGCTGCTCCTCCTCTTATTCTTGTTCTACAACTTGTGCAACATTTTTTGGTTGAAGATTGACTTGAGTCATATTTGTTTACTGTAGATTGCTCTTGAAAATCTTCTGATGATGTCCCATCTTCTGAAATTTGTCACATTGTTGGTCTGGTATTCTCCAGCATTTGAAGGGTGGATGACCCTTCCTTCCACAATGCTTACAAGGAGGAAAATCATATTTAGTTCCCTCACTAGTATTTGGGGAATCAAAACCTATGTTTTTCTTCTTATATTTCTTTTTCTTTCCTTTCCCTCCTTGGTTTGACTGCAACTTTATTGGTAAAGCCCCTTAAACAGGCCCTTCAATCCTCATGATCCTTCTCTGCTCTTGTACCTGCAAAGCATTTATCAATTCTGCCAAGCCAATCCTTAATAGATCCTTAGCATTCTCCAAGGAAGAAATGGTAGCTTCAAATCTTTCAGGTACAGTAACAAGAATGTTTTGCACAATTCTTGTATCAGAAAATTCAAAACCAAACAACTGTACCATATTCACAATGTTGAGAAGTCTATATGTGTACTTTTTAATGGTTTCAGATTCCTTCATCCTTTGCATTTCAAATTCTCTCTCATAATTATCACTTGCATCCCTTTGATCTTCTCATTTCCTTCATACTCCTTCTTGAGGAAATTCCATATTTCAAAGGCTGACTTCAAAGTCATTATCCTGGTGAAGATTACAGGTGAGACTGCAGTAAACAAACAGGCCTTTGCTTTGGACTTTCTTGCCTTCCTCTCTTTGTAACTTTTGATTTGAGCTACTGCTGGATTGTTTGGTAGTGGAAGAACTTCGTAGTCCTCCTCAATAGCCTCCCAGAGATCATTTACATCCAGGTAAGCCTCCACTCTTATAGCCCAAACCTAATAATTTTCACCGTTGAACACAGGTGTTGCAATGGCAGTGAATGAAGTTTCTGAACTAGTTTGTCCAAAATCCATTTGCTTTTAGTGGGTTCACAAACAAATTCCTCACAATTCCCTCAAGAAGAAGGCTCTGATACCATTTTGTAACAGTTTTTGAAAATAAAACTTGTATTTGAAGAATAAAAGCAACAGAGAAAGAAAACAAGAACGTCAGAAAATGTATGTTGGAAAAGTCTCTTTTTACGAACTGACCACATATGCTTAAAAACAAAAAAATGAACAACTGAAAATCCAAAAAAATAAACAACTACATATAACATGATTCCATGATCAACAAACTCCTAAATCCCGCCACTAACAACAGATAAATCGATTGAAACAGTTAAAGAAATAGAAAAAGCTAAAAACAAGGAAATAAACTAGTAAAAAATATGACTAAGTCTTGTAAACCAATTCTGCTGCAGTTGAGGCACTCTTCAACAGGTAAGATTCAAATATTATGACAACATAATGTGATGGGTTAAAAATATAAAACCAACTATGCACAAACCCTTAAAAAAATTTCATTTAAATGAGAAACCAATACGACAAAAAACTAGAAATAGAAAAAAAAACAATCCAATGAAAGCAACTTTTAATATAACCAGAAAAAATATCATATCATTTTAGAAAACTCACCTGGTGAAAAACCTAAGCTTAATTTCGCTTTCTATACAGATAGAAAATGAGAAAGTTAGCAAAATTTTAATTTTTGGAGAAGAATAAAAAACCTAGAAAAAATATCTTACATTATGAAGCAAAAATTTACAAGAACAAGAAGCAGAAGAGAGAGAAGAGATGAGTTAGGGACGTAAGCGAGAAGAGAAGAACAAAGAAGCAGGAGAGAACAAAGAGATGAGTTTGGGACATGAGAGAGAAGAGATGAGAGCTTCTACACTGGAGAAATTTTATAAGAGGAGGATGTAGAAAAGAAAACATGTGAAAAACTATTGTGAAGTATTAGAAAAACGTCTAATTTTTGTTTTTATGAATATGTTGTGGTTTTTATTTTTAGAAACAATTGATTGCAACAGGAAACAATTAAATATGTTTTAACATGTTGTTTCCTTTTTTATAAAAACCATAATAAGAAACAGAAAAATAAAAGAGAAACAAACGGGTCGTTAAATTTTGCCTTCATCAAATAAAATATAAACTTGTACATTACACTTTAACAAACTTATTTGTCCTTTAACTATAATAAAGCACAAATTATGAAGTAACGGGTATATCTAATGAAATTTATGAACTCGAAGTTTATTTAATAAAAACAAAAATGACAGTCAGGCACGAATCGGTGCTAATGTTATGTTACAATATAAAGGTTGGTAGAAACCCTTGAGAAGTGCGAAATAGTCCATGATTTTCAGTCGAGAGCTATTTCACTATATTGGGTCAAATTGGGCTTGGACCGAAGCTATTTCAATGTAGCATTTGTAATTAATGGGTCCCAGTCCCTAGATCCCACTATTAGCAAATACCACTTCAGAAAAAATAAAATAAAAAGACCATGTTCAAAACTTTAGATTATTGAACTAAAAAACCTTTTATCTATATTTATGTCTGCAAAAAGTGTAAATTAGAATCTAGTTTTTACTAATATACGATTTGAATCTTAATATTTTTTAGCATTTGTAATATTTGCAGAACGTTCAAAATGTTTGTGATATATTATGTTACCGTTGACGTGTCATTAGTTTAATTTGTTTGAAAATATAAGTCTCTATGTATTACGTAATATACATGTGATACCTTGAAATCTATATCTCAAATTTAATTTAAATTAATTTAAAGTTAATTTCTATAACTCTATTTAATTTATAATAAAATTTAATTCAATTTAATTTAATTCTAAAGTATAATTATCTTCATCTAATTTATTGAGCAGAACTCTCCTCATCCTTTATTTTTCCTTGTCTTTGAAATGTAGATTAGAAGTTCTTATGGCTTCAAAATTTTTCTTTTCTCTTAACTCTATACAAGATCCATCTTTTAAACCAAGAATACAATCACCAAACTTGAAACAAGAAATCTGGAAAAATATCCCATAATTTCAAGTGAAATTAGTAACATGAGATCCGTTCACGAGATCAGAGAGTTTGTTTTGTAAATTCTCATTAATGCCAATGACCATTAAGAGATTATGTTTTGATATAGAGTATGACATAATAAAATCAAAGAATTGAGAGCCAAAAACAATTGAAGTCATTGATCACCAAACATACCCACTTCAATCTTCATCTCTTAGCCTCAAAATACAAATACCCATTAAAGGAAAAAAAATCAACTTATTTACCCTAATCAAATCCCTGCAATAAGACCACTCGAAATAGTGACACTACGGCAAAAAGTGTTTTAAGCAACGATAAATTTGCAACAGTTTAAAAATGTGTTGCTAAAAGTTAATATAATGCAACAGTTTAAAAATGTGTTGCTAAAAGTTAATATAATGCAACAATTTTAAAAGTGTTGCCTTTAATAATGTTAAAAGGCAACAAAAATAACAATTTGTTGCTCC
>JAOQMM010000173.1:5658869-5670397 GCA_027563515.1 Erythroxylum platyclados | reverse complement strand
TATAACCACTTCAATTTATCTTTTCTTTATACTTTTAATAAGTAGGTTTAGTTTGCTCAGGCTAATTTCACTAGCCTCGGATCGAATTTAAGTAAAAAATAAAATTCAATTTAGTAAATGAGTTTAACCTTTTTTAAGTAAATTTAATATTCAATTAAGTTAAAAACTCTAACGTATTGAATATTTTCAAATTTAAATTTGAATTCAAAATTTAAAAAATTTAGCATATTCTAATCTACTATTATCCTTATTATTATTAGTCTAAAGAGCTATATAGCAATTGTAATTTTTGAACTTTATATTTGGATTATTTATGTTTTAAATATTTGTATTACATATATATATATATATTGATTAACATATTAATCATAATATAATTATAATTTTAAAAATTTTATTTTGCAATAAATAAATGCTATTTACACTCTAATTCATATACATAAAAGGATGGGATAATATCATTCGCTACTTTTATATCATTTAGGATGTTTCATTCTTCTAATTTCTAAAGAACCTAACCTAGTATATATCGTTTATTGTTATATTGCATCTACTTTTAGATTTGTTTGGTTTTTTTATTCGTTTTAAGATTTAGTAATTAATTAATTTATTTTGGTTTCTTATTTTTATTTTTATAATTTATAAAAATTACTTTTATTTTTATTTTTATTTTATCATAATTTGATTTACTATTAACTAAATAAATACTATCTAATTATTTAATATCAATTAATAATAAGAATTATGATTAAAATTATAGTAAAAGTGTAACTACTTTGAAATGAACAATTAACAAGAAAATAAGAATTGACCTATATAATGGCCAGAGTAAGTAACTCTAACTTCTCTTTAGGATTTTAAGTTTCTTTTGGATTATCCTTAAGCTGCTATTTTCTTCACTTACTCCAATATGTTGGCTTCCTTCAATGTTCTTCTTTCACCCAGTTTGTTGCTTTGGCCAAGTTTTTACTGGAAAAGAGGGGTTTTCCCCTAATGAATTCTTAGGCATAAAAATATTAGAAGAATTCACATTTGAAAAGAGTGTTGGTGAATGAGGTTAATCTTTTTCTTTTCATATTTGAACCTATTTTTAATGCTCAAAGAGTCTTAAAAATTGGCCTTTGGCACTGCAACAACATGTCTTTATTCATTTAAAAGTAAAAACCTACGATTCAACTTCAAAAACATTAAATAGAAATAGGTATTTATGTGGATTAATATTCATAATGTGCCGCTTGTGCTTTGGACTACTAAAACGTCTAAGTCACCTAGTAAGCTTGAAATAAAGATGTATGGATGAAGCTATGATATGGATGAAAAGAGTGAGTTGTGTGAGGAGGAAACTACAAATAGTTAATTCTATGGGAATCTGTATGTGTGCCATATGAAACAAAGGAATGCTAGAATTTTCGAAAATGAACAAACAACCAAGGAAGATGCACTAAGGATCTCCTTAACAAAAAGCATAGAACTGGAATTATGAGTAAACACAAGGGCCATTTCATTTCAACACTAAGCACAATACTGCAGCTTAATTTTCATATTGCTCCTTGTTCTGTACATTTGGCTTAGCTAATCCATAGTTTTAGCTTTCATTGTAAGGCTTTGTAACCTTAATTTTTATCCTTAATTATATCAATCATAATATTGTCTATCAACTAATTTTAAAAAATATAACTAATAATATTATTTTAAGTGATGGCCAGTTGGCCACTAGCCAAAAAGTGTTTTCCTATTATCTAAGGAAGGATTGCGTGACCTGACTTGGAGAAAATAAGACAACAATGTAAACACTATAGGAACAAAAAGTCCTTGTGGGATATGAAGCGTAGGGTAGCTAGAGACAGATTTTGTGATCGACGATTGGAGGTATAGAAATCAGTTGGCTTGCTGATGAATAACCTAAGTTCTTCCAAAAAGCAGCTCCTTTTTCATTCATCACTTTCTCTGCACTCCACGTTGCCTTAGGTGGCCTGTATATTCCCTCAGTACCATGTGCTGTTATTATCAGCTTTTCATGGTCTCTTTCATGGGGTCCTTTCTCCTTTATGTCCCTCTCTGTGAAAACATATGTTTTCAACATAACAGCCTCAAAAGAAATGCCTAATTCCTTGGATAGTGCGAACATACAGAAACAAATAAGTATTTTGTTACAATTTCGATAGTCTAGCAGACAAGAATGATGATATTGCAATATCTCATATGATTACAGACAGGACAATGAATTGTTCACTGAAGCTTTCTCAGGATTGCAGAATCGATGAATGTTAACTTTTGACATGGTGATATTTGCCAAAACCATAGATCTTGCCTCCAGCTTCTGGACTCGATTGTTGGAACCTGAAAGAGAACAGTATAGGCAAGCGTGAGGGTGGAGAATAGGAGAAATTTTGAACAGGATATTTAGTGCTACTGCTACCTCCAAAAGCTTGGAGAAGGGAAAGCATTTGATCATCCTTGATGGAATTCCACAATGTGAGGGTTTTGTGTCTCAGCATCCCAAAAACAATGTAGATGCTGCAAATGGAATCATTACGGTTACTAGAATCAAAACTATGGCAGAATCCAAGTCACTGTAAAAGAAGTAATTACATTGAAGCAGGACGAGTCAAGATGTAGATCATTGATAAATGTCGAGGAGTTTATAGTTCTTTCAACTCCTAGCTCAGGAGTATGTGGTAGCAATTCCAGTTCGCTTCCTAAGCCTGCTTGGTGCCCTGAATTATGTTGAAGCTCTGGAAAATTTTCAATTGTTGATGGCATATTTGGCGTTGGAAAACTTGCCACGTAAGCAGGAAACTTCACAACATAGATGCGAAGAAGAAAATGTCAGTGCTAAGACAAACTTATTCGGGTCCCATTGGAGTAGATTCCATTCAGAGGAAAGTTACCTCTTTCCCTGACAAGTTAATGTTGAACTCTACTCTTGGATTTACAGCAGCCAGTTTCATTGACAAGAACTGCAAGTGAATTGAGAACCTGTTAGATATGTCTTCAGAACTAATTTTATGAAGAAAAATGCTTAACAAAGCAGGAACCTCTGGTTACCTCAACTTGTCTCTGAAGAGATTGAACGTAATTGATAATTTCATCTAGCATTCCTGCCCTTCCGGTTATTTTATTGCACCCAGGGACTAGATCTTGCAGGCATTTCATTTTCTTACTTATCTTTTCCCTCCTGGCCTACACATTAGGGACAAAACGAAAAATCAGTCTAGGCCACCAAAAATTGTTGCAAGTGTTATGAGTACATGTATGCATTAATTCTTATAATTGGAAACTTTGCTGCTCACTCTTTCTGCTAAGCTGTGACTGTCAGTGGCTTGGCCACGACGTGCCCTCACATGTATGTAATCTGGCTTTTGGACCACTGAAATCTTCTCATTTTGCTTTGAAGAATCTGCAGTATTTTCTGTAGTGCTCTTGTGTTTGACTTTGGACACCACTTCCACTTCACTTCTAGTCCTCTTCTCTTTACATTCTTCTGCTGCAACAGACTAGACACACAAAAATATTCAAAAAGATGCCTGTGACTACAAATTTCAATCAAAATTTTCACGTCTGCCTTCATGAAATATTAATTACTTCGTGAAATTTCAAGACCCGATGTTGCAAGTTTCTAGCAATCAGAAATGAAGAAGTTGATGATGATGATTGTTTTATTTCAACAAGTTATTTCAACGAGTTCGTAGTAGCATATAGAAAACTTCCTGTTCTCATGTTTCTTTCTACTCTGAGTGCTGCTAACTGTTTTAGTCTTGTCTATCGTGTTAATAAATTGTCATTGCTCTGCTTTACAGGATTTGAAAATTTAGTTAATGAATTTGGAATGAGAAAAACATACCCCTGATTTCCTCTTATTTGAACTGTCACTCTCGGCTCTGGTTTGCATCTGCTCCGCGAAAATCGTGGTTTTGCCTATCGCCTCTTCTTCCATTTTTGCTGCCTCTACAGCTCCTATCTGGTAACTAGATGTCCTTGATAAGCCACGATCACTCTCAAGAGAATGTAGCGCTACTTCAGCTTGCATCAACTCCATTTCTTTAGCAAACAAATTCGTGGCCGCTAATGACAAATTGGCATAATTCATCACGTCCCCATTGTCACACGTTTCGGGCTTTTTCTTCCAATCAACAGCACTTCCAACTACTGAAGTTTGATCAAATATACCTCCAAACTGAGGCAGTAAGCTTGATTCAGAGGAGTTGTTTTGGTTCAAGTAGCCATGCTGTTGCTGGTACAGCCACTTCAGCCTGGCTTGGTATATCTCTTGCACCGTCACGTCCATACAAAAGGCGTGTTTTTGAGACATCATTAGTTCAAGGGATGCAACCGAATGTCCTAAAAGACTATACCCTTAAACATATCAACATCTCAATCCTTCAACTTTGCTAGTGTGAGATATACATTATATGCTAGCAAAGTAACAGTTGGTATGTAACCTTCTGTGATCAAAAGTACCGTAGGGTAGTGATAAGAGCAGATGAGTCTATCTTAGTCTGAAATAAATGCAAAGATGGCTACTGATACAGATACATTTATATAGAGATATTAGAGAAAAAGCATATAGAAGAGAAACAAGAGAACCGAGTAATTCACAAAGGAATGAAGACCATAAACAATAGCAGTGGGCAATGGTCCCCAGTGACATAGAGTGGCATGTGGGAATGTCCGTATGAACAGAAAATGGAGAAGGTTGAACGGGGTTCCGTTGGGATTATAGCCTTTCATGTTCGGTGGAGATACTTTGTAGGTATTGCAGTTGCTAAAAGGAAATATTTTAAAGACCAAACCTTTGATCAACCAAGCCACTCCATTTAATTAACTAAAACCAAATCACATTATCCCCAACCCCAATTAGTTATGGTGTGTCTATAAATGCATGTGGGAATCTGCCTGGCTGTTGTCTTCTTTCTTCTTCTTAAACATAGTAGATGGTTGCGATAAGTTATGGTAGAGTTTTTATGCAAAAGGCTTGGTTTTGAATCCCTTAAATGGCTAAGCAAAAGGGTAGTATACTGTCACATTTCTTCCCTTTCAAGTTAAACCAGAAAGATTACATGTCAATGTATTTTTATAAAAGTTTAGAATTGATATCCCTAAGACTTACAAACATTTGGAATGTCTCTTGATACTAATTGAACCACCGAGCACAAATTTAACTTGCAGGTCTCTTAACTAACAAAAAGGCCTTTCCTGGCTGGCCTTAAAGTTTAAAATGCATATGCATTTATGATTTATATCATCATGCGAACATCAAATGAACTATCGTTAGTGATCCTGTCCTAAAATGCATAACATTGGACAGCACATGGTAGCTGCTGATGAACATTTCCTATCTGTGCAGCAGCTAAGTTCTAAATGTCAGGAAGTGTTAGGAACTTGATCATATTTATACATAACTGGGCTATGAATCTCACTCTTTTTTTTCTTGAACAATCGATCACATGTTTCATCATCTCCTAAAAGAGGAAAAGCCATATAACCTCTAGAATTATAGAGGATAGGCGAAGGAGAGGCATGATTTCCAGAGCATATCTTTGTTTCCATCAGAAAGGTACATGCACGGATAAGGTTAGAGAAGGGTTATGGGGTGACCCACCGACAATGTGTGCCAAACTAGGACAGCTGAGAACAGTCACACCAACCTTGTTACCCATCTCAGCAAACCCAACTCTCACGCTGCAAATCACAACCTGCCTCTCAAGATAACATTAACTATGTAGTACCAATACACAGCATCGCATGCTACATAGGAGATAATCTCAGCCACGCCCCATCTACAATACTTATATATATTTTGTACGACACATTCTTACTATTATAATATTTTGTACCTTTTGTTTAGGGAAATCTTCACGTAACTTGTACACCAGTGGAGATTAAATCCTTTTACAGGCCAATTTGAACAGAGAGATTCATGTTAAAGATTACTTCTCTTCTAACTTTCAATTGAATTCAAACTCATGAACATAACATGGAACATGCCAATTCAATAAATAACCTAGTAAAAACCCTGGAGTTGGCATATTCTATGATCTCCTTAAGAGTTTCACAACTATGGGGAAAAAAAGAACATTTAGTACCGCCTTCCAACTCAACTTGGTGGCATTCAAAGTCACTTGAAAAAAACTTTATATTAAGAGACAAGATCACATCACCTTGATATAGAAGGATATAGTGCCGAGGTCTTAGGCCCCAATATATCGTGAAGATATATATATTATTGTGAGAACAGTAAAAAACTAAGGAGTTGATGCATCTTATGAATGATGGGTATAAGGATAAGTGATAGGGTGGTGGGGGACCAAGAGTTGGGAAGTGTTGGAGCCCTTGAAGAACCCCACCAGCTTCATATGCTGTGTCTCTAAATGGACCATTAGAAGTTCTCTTCATTTTGTACACGCCTAAAGCTTCAACCACATAATTAGCTAACTTTCAACCGGTTGATTTGACTATGGGAGATAAGGGTAGAGGTAAAAAAAAGTACTTGTTAGAGAGAAAATATACAAATTTTCAAATAATAAGAGAAACCCAAAAAAATTAAAATTTCTTAAGAAAAACGTTTGTTCTTTTCTCCTAAATTCGTTTATAACAACGTTTAATCACTAATGCCGATCAAGACAGCCTGAGAGTACCTGTATGCAAGGAATACCAACAGAAAGCATGTGATACTGTTGTTCAATTTGATCCCATGCATCTCCACATAATGTCTATGAACTAGTTACAGAATATAAACTCTCGTTGTATGATTTGCGCTTGTAACGGTCTGAATCGGGCTATTATTGGGGTGGAAACTTAGCAGATCAAAAGTACAGATCAAGATCATTCTTTTAAGTTGGAGATCAGAGGCAGCTGATTGGATGCTTGGATTTGATTCTAGGTGTTGTAGGCAGATACAGAGTTTGAGTCTTAACAGAACGGCCCAAAACATGCCTAGGTCAATTTTCGGAAAGACCCAATTAGTTGGGAACTGACAACTTTGGCGGTTAAACACTTAAACAGTTGTTACCTGGTTTTTAGTAATTTTTTAATATTTTTATAGTTAATTTATTTTCATATCAAAGAGATATATTAATTAATTTAGTAATTGACAATTAATAATATCTTTTAAATACATGTTAAATGATTTTTTATTATTTAATTGTATAACTTTTCTTTTAGAATTTTTATTTCTTTGAAGAGAAAGATAATAAATAAAAAATTATTTTTATATTTTTATTTACTATTTAAAATTTTAAAAATTTTGATTAAATATTTAACTTTTTTTAAATTAAACAATTTACTTCAAAAAACTTTGTTTTTAGCTAAAATGTAGTTTATGGAATAAGTTAAAACTGACATTTAGAAGAGTTATGAAATATAACAAACAAATTGGTGATTATATATTCGAAATGCGGTTACTTGTTTGATATTAAAAATTTATGTGAAAAAAACTATATTTTGTAAGTTTTTTAAATATAAATATTTATATTTGCTATTAATTATATCAACAAAATATTAACAGAAATAATTTTTCAAATGAGTTATCTAAGTTTTTAAAAACTAAATACTTAATGAAAATTTTTAAAAAGGTTTCTTATATTTACTTCTTTGAAAATGTTGTTATTTTTTAATTTGAATAATTATAATTTATTTACTAAATTTATTTTGTATTTTTATATTTGTTATCTAATTTCATAAAATTTATATATTTTTTAGGACTTTCACTTTTAATCATGGATATATTTTTATGAGAACTTATTTAATTTGATAATTAATATTTATCTGATTAAATATATTTTCTAACATGTTATGAATTATATTTTTATTTTTACTCTGTTAAAAATATATGTTAAATATTTTGTTAGATAACATGAAATCTTGTAACAATGTTTTAAAAGATAAATATTATAATTAAGCTTAATGAATGAGCATCAATAAATTGAAGTTATAATATTTTCTATATGTAGGATAAAGTTTAGCCCTATATTGTCCGGGGATGAATGATATGTGTATGATTCAGGCTGCAAGCTCCAGTTCTGTTGTATTTGTTTCTTGCTCTTGTCCTACATGCAAGGTATTGCGTCCAACCCAGATGCTACACTCGTTTCATTCGATAAGCATCTGAACATGTCTTAGTGCTGATAGTTGGGAAACCGGATCACCGAAAGATCCTTCGCCTCCTAGCAAATAGATTCAGGTTTTAACAATATTCGTTGCCCATTTCATCTTTTCATCAAAGAATCCCCTCAAAAGCAAGCTCTCACGCTTATGCTGGCATATGCTTCAACTAGTCAAAAGTACTGATAGGTTTAATCCCTTTGATTCTGATAAGCTAATCACTAACATATTCGAAGCTAAGGGCTACTGTAGAGTTTAGACACCTTACGGTTGATCATATCACTTTCAAATGTGAGACAGAAACCAAACTATGGCTGGGGACAGATGGAGATTCTAAGACATCACTTTCATGGAGGTGATCAAGTTTAGACGATAAAGATTCCAACATTAGCAAGATAACGTATTTGACCACTTCGATACACATTCCATCGAGATTCTCCTGCTAAAAGCTAACCTAGGTTTTCATATCGTCTCGTGACGACATGCAAGCAAAAAAGAGCTAAAGTTGATGTATGTACATTTTGAAGATATTTTTTAGCAGAATTATCAAGTGTTGGAGAAATACGATGATCTAAACATCACGGGGAATTGGGAAGTCAAACAAAAGGACTTGGGATGGATGATCAAACACCAATTCCAATTCCTACCCAAAACCTGCCTACCTGCCTTATTTGATTAAAGAAAATTACATAAACATAATCATGTATTGTAACAAGTCAATAATAAATCTGATAATCATAATATCGAAATAGTCAGCAGACAATCACTTCCGTTTTCTTGTTTTTGCGTTAGTTCTAAATTAAGCGAAAGAAGATACGAAAACTAAGCGAGATTATTTTCCACTAGGTGGCTTATTAGCATTATGATGGAGTAACAAAGTGATGATTATTTTTGTATATGAAGTCTTAACTAAAGGAGAACTATCAAAATAATTTCCAATCCTGTTACCTTTGGTCCAGTAATTCAGCTTCTGGATTCTAGCGGTGAAACAGGACAGGACAGCTCCACTTTCGAAAGGTCAGTTCACGGTACACAGTTGCAGGATCAATTAGGCAGATGAAATAAGCCAGTATCTGTCAGGATATATATTATCACATTGGAACCTTTTCTTCTTCTACTTTCCAGCAAAAAATGGAGTCCATAATTCCATATCCTGGTTGGAATAATAGGAAGTGGAAGCATCGGCCACCGAGTCACTTTGTGTGTACAGAAAGTATTAAAAAAAAAAATACATAAGCCATGCATGACAAAAGTCGCCTGCCAGAAGATCTACCAAAGATTCTGAGGTGGTCCAGCTGCAGATTGGCCGAAAAGCAGGACCTGAACCACAGATGTGCCAAAACCCTTTGATAGGCGCAGCTGGCTACCTCTTGTGTTCGATAACGGCCACAAAATGGAGGGTTCGTACTAAATCATTGCTTAACATTAAAACATCAAAATTGTTCGTGTCAAGCTTGTGACTACATACTATTTGGGATTGATAATTTTACGTTTTTTACTCTTCAGAAAGAATATGTAGGAATAGGAAATAATGAAAAAGAAATTCAGGAGCATAATTTTTTAATAAGATTCAATAAATTTTGTGTGCCTACGTTTTCGAAAACAAAGATGAAATATTAAAATTGAAAATTATAAATTATAAATTTCTTCTCTTGTACAACTAAGTTTATAAAAAATATATATATTGATAACCATTATAATTATATGCAATTTATCCCTTATCAAATTAAACACAATTTAAACATAATTTTAATAAGTCCTAGAATCATTAAGAGTTTGAAAACTCACTAAAAACACATTTTTAGATATGACATTCTATTTTGATTTTAGTCAAGAGTATCCTAAGTCATATAATTCACTATCTTTGTTTGAACATAGATATGGATTCTAATATGTTTGTATCTCAAGTTGTGTCATCTTTTAGAAAACCTTTTACCATACTGACATACTCGTGTTCTAACTCGTGTCTTTACTTCTGCATTCTAGAAAGCAACACGTCTTAGAATACAATTGTGTCATATCGTTTTTATCTAGCTTTGTCAACATAATTGATCTAATTTTCGAAGTATGAACCTTTTCCAGCAAGTATTGTCTATATGCAATTGACTCCTTAATCTTGTGAAATCTCATATTTATGTGCTTAGTTCTTGCATGACGCACTTAATTCTTTGTGACATAAATGACATTTTAACTATCACAATGTATTCAAATTCTAACTTAATCGACTCCCACTTTTTTTATTAGCCCTATAAATCATAACGTCTCCTTAGCAATCTCACCGTATACTGTACTTCAATTGTAAATAATGCAACTATATATTGAATCATTTGTTTCCAATGTATAGATCATATTGCAAGAGTAAAAATATGCCCTATAATAGATCTCTTTTTATCCAAATCTCATATATAGTTTGAATCTACAAACCTCATAATTGAAAGAACAACTTGTCGACTCCTAAGCACAATCACATGATTTTTCATACCTCTCAATTACTTGAATATCCATTTGACTACTTTTTAATACAGTCTTCTAGGTTTTTTCATATACTTACTAATCTCACTAATAGTAGGAGATAAATTTGAACAAATACAAACTATTGCATACATTAAACATTCAACTACACTAGTATATAATATATTGGATATATATTTGACCTCTACATATAACTTCAAGTATTGATTCAGGAAAAGTCTGAATTGATTTACCAATAACTTCGAATCTTAAAATGAAAATTGCATGTTTCCTCTTTTATATAACTAGTTTTATAACCAGTATATTAGTATTTAAACTCTAACTGGTATAGATGTATGCAACTTGCCTCTTAATACACCATAATATATGATTATGTGCGAAACCATGTTCCATGTCATGTTTTTACCTCTGCATTCTATAAACGAACATGTCATAATATACGATTGTGTACCAAACCATGTTCAACTTAAGACTTAAAAAAAAAAACCTTTTTAATCCAAAATACTTCAAATTTAGACACATAAATATACGAGCCATATACAACACCAACTGATTTTAAAATGCACTCTTGCAATTTCTTTAATACATGCCTCATTGTGGTTTTTTCTTTCTCTAATAGGCCATTTTCTTAAGGATTTTCATGATTGAAGGATCATTTTCATTCTTATATAACCATATTCCTCACTAAAATGGCAGAACATAAAAACAACATTGTAAAGCTAAATAAGTACTTAGGTTTATATGATAACCACATATAAATATATATGAAAACAATAAGAAATCATAACAAAGACACTTCCAACTACTCAATTGGACCATAAAGGAGTAAAAGACATGTTCTTGACATATGCAATAAGGAGTGAGATAAGAATGGCATGTCCTTTGAAAACTTCAAATACAAATAAAATTAATGTAAAAATCAGCATTTTATACTCTAGGCAATATAGCCAACT
>JAOQMM010000173.1:5621806-5638172 GCA_027563515.1 Erythroxylum platyclados | reverse complement strand
TGGTGAAAATAAGGCTGCTGTGTAGCAAGGGAAGTGGTGAGTTGTTCATGAGGTAGTGTAGTATAACTAGTATTTCTCTGGCTATTGTTTTGATACTGATAATTAGCTAAAAAGTTTGGCTCTCCATCAATCTCCTTCCTGTGAAAATTTCTATGGCATTCACAAGCTGCACATCTCAAAGATTCAGGTGTGCCCTCCTCACCACTTGCCATGAATTCTCCACAACCATCCACGACATGCCCTCCCATATTTGCTGCATGATTCCTTAAACATTCTCGGTATCTAATCGAGGATGCTGTTGATGGTGGTGGTGGAGATCTTGAAATTAAGCTACTAGGAGTTGGTGCTGTGTTAACAAGTGTAGCTGACACTGGAATTGGCGCTAGATCTGATGCAGTTTGATCGTCTCTTCTTCTTTCTGCTGAATCTGGAATTATAGATATGGAAGGGAGTTTGGAGGAGGAATCTCTATCCACTGTATTGTACACTGAAGAGCTTGGCATACCTCCTTTATCTTGGCCTCTCAATTCCATGATACTGGTTTTGAAGAAATGTAAGTACTGATTCTTCAAGTTTTGAATTTGTCAAACCCTTTTTTCTTCTTAGTTCTTACTGCATCATTGGCATCGTTTCCTTGATTTCAAGACAAACTAAAAGGTTGCTCCTGTGATTTTCTTAACCCTCCTTCAGCCTATTCGATCAAGCAACAAACTTGATCAGCGAGCTGATCACCAGGTAACTCCGAAGATCACTCCCCTCTCTCTCTGAATTTGACGTTTAAGGGTGCAAAATCCGCCAACCCATTTCACTACTTGAACCCTATTCCTGAAGACGTAACCAAGCGATTGAGCAGTAGATAGACAGACGATTCGATGACCCAGTACAGATTAACACCAGGACGAGCTCACACCTTTATTCAAGAAAAAATGACGAACTGAGAGAAAAGATCTTAAAATCCCAGAGTAAAAATGAAAGCTTTATGGGCCCCTATCAGATTTAACTAGCTAGTAGCCTATCCTATGACTTACCTTGATCAATTGAACTGTAGACTTGAAGTCAAGAGCTGTGAGTGCAGACTCCCAGAAGTGGCCGTGAGATTCATACCTGTGGTTGTGAAATATAGAAATTAGGATAGAGATCTGAAGCCTTAATCACGCAGAAATGTGGGTTGGAGGTTTGCTTCCTACATCCCATCCAATCCCATAAAATACATCCATCAAAGGAACAGGTGTGTTTGGTTTTGTGGGCTTTGTACTAAGAAACAGTGGATAGTTACAAAGTCATTGATGACATTCCTAAAGGAGGTATTCTTCCCAGAACAACCGACAAGGTCGTGTTAGTTCCCTCCCGTCGCCTGCAGACTGGTCCAACTATTTATAATTGCCCCTCAACCACACTTCCGTGCTATTTTGATGTCACCTCCTTCGTCTCTTTGGGTCCAGTTCCTTAATCAACTGCTTAAGGACATGTGTTTAGTGAAGAGAAGATCAGCTAGCTAGCAGAGAAAGGGTTCAATTTGGGGGTCCTAATGATTAGATGTCTGCTTTGCTTGGAATCTTCCTACAGCCTCAAATTCATAGAGACTAATCTCAACAAGCTCACGTTTGATGAGGATGTTAGAACCCAGTAACACAAGCCCTAAGTAGGGTTTTAGGTTTTTAGACGAAGGTAAATCCACTAATGAGCGAGTGGAGAGAAGAAAGGTGGCTTCTTTCTTTCGTGGGGGTGGAGAAATCAAAAAGTGTGAGAGAATGCTGGCTGGTCCACCGCACAGTTCTTGTCCTTTTAAACATGTCAGATTCTCTATCTATCTTAATCTCTTTACTCGAGGCCTTTTTGTGTATGTGCGCCTGCTCATGCAATTTCTATGCGACTCCACTCTTTATCCTAAGCAGTGAGTTTGGTTTCCCGTCTTTTTCATTACAACAATTGATGCCTATATTTTTTCCGGTTCCCACTGTCGGCATCTGCTCACACACTGTTTTTGTTCTTAATTCGGTTGCTTTTGTCCACTAATGACTCTCTTCTACCTTAGCCAAT
This sequence comes from Erythroxylum platyclados, assembly GCA_027563515.1. Lineage (NCBI taxonomy): Eukaryota > Viridiplantae > Streptophyta > Magnoliopsida > Malpighiales > Erythroxylaceae > Erythroxylum > Erythroxylum platyclados. Next base: position 5,636,132 of record JAOQMM010000173.1, on the reverse strand, counting down.
ACCATTGAAAGAGTCTCGTTCCAAGTTTTACTGTATTATTTGACTCTTTCCTCTTTTTCCCTTTTGGTATTCTGTCTTCTACTGGGGGCCATTTCTGTTGGGTTAATCCCATCACTGTAACAGTGCAGCTCCCCTTTCCTTCATTTATAGGTTTTAATTTGCTAGTTAGGAATTATACCGCAGTTGCATAATCTTGTGATAATTGCATATACAACTGTATTCCACAATTTAAAACTTTAAATTTTAATATTAAAAATATAAATCTTTTTCAGTTTCTTCTTGAAAGTCTACGGAGACAGCAATTTTTGGCTACTTTCTCGACAAAGTTGACTCACCCCCGACGCAATAATGTTTAGGACAGCTTCCGCACGTTAATATTGGAAGGTCAGGTCCCACGTTTAACTGCTCTAATAAAGGGAATTTACTTCTTTTTAGGATTTTTGGCTTGTTTATGTTTAAGAGGTGAACATCTAATAATGTTTAAACACTCATGTATTCTGTGTTAGCTTAACTAGCAGGTAGTATATGACATTAAACGAGTTTGCTCAATAGTTCTTTTTTACGTTCAGATCTTGTTTTTATCCTAATTTACGAACATTTATTTATTCATTTTCTGTAAATTTTATTTATTGAATTAATGGATACTCATAAAATTGGATGATAAGAATAAGTACGTTACAAACTTGTAGAAGCAAGGAATTCCCTCTACTTCTTGCTTCATTTATTCTCCTGATCACTTGTTTTATCGATTTGATATTGAAACAAAGTGTAACTGCGAGATGGGATTATTCACTTAAATTTCCATCTTAAAATGGATGAGATGAATTACAGTTTATATATATATATATATATATATATTCAATGCTAAATACAAAGCTTAGTTTGTGAATGAAAAAGAGTCTTTTTCTAGGCGTCTAAACCTAAGTGCTGAATGAATTTGCATGAACTCCTGCTTCATTTCCTGACACGAATGCTAATTCTGTATACCCAATATAGAAATGAATGCTTCACAGATGCCATCTCTGTTGTCATTTCCTTTCTCTTTTATTACACTTAACCTCATGAGCTACTCAACACTCCAGATTATCTACCGTATCTTCCTTACATGCATCGAGCGGTCCTTGTGGGAACAATTCCCGAGTAGTTATTTGGCTAATTAATTAATTGATTCGTAGAAACAAAATCATCACACTAATTTGGAATAATTAAAACAGAATAATGCGTGGTAAAAGCCCTACCAAGTACCAACCAACCAAGGACTTTTTATATATCGAACACCGACGAGACGACCCGAGCAGTCTGTCCCTGCCAGACCTCAATACAGTCTGTCCTCTTTTATGTATGCATCGATTGTATGAAGCTATTGAGCATATCGTGATGAACAGTAATTGAATACTCTTTAAAAATCTCATTATTTTTTATATTTTTTTATGTGTGTGACTAAATTACGTTTTGTCTTACACTTAACGAACAGCAAGATCAAAAGCATAAAGTGGAGCTACTCTTTACATGCAAAGTAGTCAAATTGAAAGTTATAATTAAAAAAAGGAAAAGGTATCCTAGAGTTATTTCATTATTAAAAGGCCTCCTTAAATCAAATATAAAACACTAAAGCTGAGAAATCCAAAAAAGTTACAAAAGAGTGATATGATGAAGATTTTAGAGAGCATCAGTTGGATAGGAGTACTTTGGCGTTTTCTTAGTAAAACGTAGTTCAGTTCCTTTATAAGTCACATCATACACTACATGCTTGTAAATACCCCATGCCGTGCGATAGATTTTGTCGAATCCAGCCTATACTTTTTTGATAGATCTTGGAAGATTTAAAGACTACCTCAAGCGTAAAAGAATATATTAAGAGACAAAAACAAGTTGTGATTAAAAGGTTTACGATGTATCCTTTTCTGTAATGAACTGAAGTGAACATTATCTCATTACAATGGTTCATTTTAGTCTCTTTTGTGGCCTTAAAGTCACTATTCCTAACCCTTTACTTTTTCTCTTTTAATTCATGCGCAATCTAAGACTTTCGTTAAAGCTAAAGTTACCTTCTGCCTTATAAATCAGATATGAAGTCCACGGTTTGAGGTCTCGATCACAGGACAAGGGAAGAACTTGTAATGTACATGATGTCTTTCCAACGTATTTGCTTTGATTACAATTTGTTCTGTATGGCACTTGCGTGCAACTGAAACGACTCCCACCACAGCCAATTATTACTGGGTTACTGATAAGTATCTGTAGTTATACTTTGCACATCAATAAATTCAGTTTTAGCAGTTAAGTAGATTTTGTTTATTTTTAAAAGTTGTACACACAATTGTATTTTTTTACTTTTAAATTTGTTGTGCAAATAAAAGATATAGGATGAAAATAAATGAAACAAAAACATAAAATTTATGTGATTTAATCTTTACGTCTATTGATGAAAAAAATAAATTTTTTTATTACTGTAAGAAAATGGTACAAAATCAAGAGTATAACATACAATATCTATATAAAATCCTAAACCAGGTTAGAGATGACAATAAAGCTCAGGCTTAGCCTGACTCAACTCGGTCTGACTCGAAGTTAACAGGTCCGATACAGTTTGGTTAAGCTTTGGGCTAACTCAATTTTTTTAAAAAAATTTGGGAACCTAAAACACGAAAGTTATAGGAAAACGATATCATTTTGAAGAAAACAATATCATTTGTTATTTTTAATTAAAAAAAACAACCATCAAGCTCAGGTTAGGTGCCTTAAGCTTGATCAGGTTTTAGGTTAGGCTCGAGTCCAGGCAAAAAATTTCAAACCCAACTCGGGCTTGGGCAAACCTAGTCAACTCGGGCCATTGTTATCTATAATCAAGGTATTTATAGAAATGTTATGAATATCGTACCGGCTCTGATACTGGATTGGGTTCTGGTACAGTGTTATACCAGTACTGGTCAATACCAAGTACCATTTCGAATAATTTTTTAAATTTATAAAATAAACCCTAAATTTTTTAAAAAATTATAAAATGGTTCATTAGTATATTGTATTATATATTTTATAATTATATATATTTTATATTTATTGACCAAAATTTTAGTTAATATAAAATAAATTAAGCTAAACCTAGGAAAACAATGCATAAGGAGTTAAAAAAACTACCTTGAATTATAATTTATAGTGTACTTTCTACAAATTGTGCTAATTAATATTTCTTTTATAAGATTTTTAATGATATGTAGTTACTATTAACTTATAGTTATATTATTGATTTTTTATGCTCAGGTCTTTTTTGGTTAAACAAAAGTATTTTAAGTAAAGATTCGAAATTGACTCAAAAAAATTGCAAATTTCATGCTATTGAATCATTGATGTATAAAATATTTTCTTACGTGTTTTAAAGATGTTATAAATGTTGCATTCAATCGTAAAAAAGGTTTAATATTGTTAAACAATTTTTATTTTTAAACATTTAAACCAACCCAAATAATTCAAATCAAATTGAAGTTATATAGATAGGCTTAATTTGATTTAATCTGTTATATAATTTATTTATAATTTAGTTTGTAATAAACCAATCCAAATTCCAAACGCCTAGCTACTCAGTCTCATTGACTTATGAACTTCCAAATAGATAAACAAAACACTTCGTGCATTTCATTCAATTCCAAATTTCCAATCCAACCATTTACACAACAATTCAATTCCAATTTCTTCCAACCATTCACAAAATTCACCCAAGATCCAACTATTCACAACCTCACAATCACAAATGCAATTCAATTTCAAGAGTAGAAAAAGTCTAAAACTCATCCAAAAATATCAAAAATTTAGTAGGTCGAGTTGGGTTTTTGGTGGGTCAGGTCGGGTGAAAATTAGATTTGGTTCTTATAGAAGACGAGTAAGAGCAAGCAACAATGGTGGAGGTGGACAAAGCCGGATGTAGACAGCAGCAGGTGGAGAAGAGGCAGAGTGAGACAGCAGCAGGCGGAGGCTAGTGGAGAAGGAGGCAGATAGATCAGCGGGCTGGGAGAAGGTGCGGTGGCTTCGTTGTGAAGGACGACGGTGACGAGCGGTAGTGAGATAGAGAGAGGTGAGAGAGAGAGCGATAAGAGATAGAGAGAGCAGAGAGGTGAGTGACAAAGTGAGAGATCGGGGAGGGGGAGTGGGTGGGTTGATTTTGTTAAAAAAAATTGTATTAAGTCCCTGAACTTTTCAAAATTAACGGTACCACCCAGTATTTTACCAGTATTTCAAATACAGACCAGTGCCAGGCGAAACATCTAGTACCAGCTGGTACCCAAGGCTGGTACCAAAAGGGCTGATATTGTTCCGTTTTTTGTCCGATATCGACCAGTATAAAACGGTATCTGTATCACTAATTTATAGTCTAAGGTTATATATAAGATGTTAAAGATTGGAATAATTATATTTTTGTAACTCTCGAATTTCGTATTACCAGTCTGATACCTAAAAGACCTTTAACATTTATGTCAATATCATTCTGACTTTTCAATCATCTTTGACTCGTATGAGTTCGATACTAATCCCATCTCCTATATTAGTTTTTCTCTAATTCCTCAAGCAAATTCCCATTCGGATCGTAGTACCTAAGATTTTAAGTTGAATCATACACGAGGTCGGGCCATTATGAAATTCAAGGTATATCTTATAATTTATACCTTTATATTGACTTGAATTCTATAAGCCTATAACATTAAACCAAGAATCATTTTATCACATTCATGCCCTTAAGATCTTCTAGTTGCACAAACATTCATCAAGTTCAAGCGTTGCTTAAATTTTTGTATGTGTAATGTCTTTGTCAACATATATGTTAGGTTATTAGTTGTGGCTATCTAATATATGGAGAACACCTTATCCTCAATAATATCTTGAATAAAGTTCAACCTGATATCAATATGCTTTAATAGCATGTGATAGGTAGGATTTTTAGTCAAACTCAACGCACTTTGGATATCACAGTAAATGATATAATGTTGTAAATTCACAACTATCAACTAAACCAAGTAACCATATACATTCTTTATCCCCTTCGAACAATAACATGTATTCTGCTTTTATTATAAACAAAACAATTATAAACTGAAGTGTTGTTTTCTAACTGATCGCACATCAAAAGATGGTAAAGATATAACATGACAAGGATCTCTTTCTTAAAAAATCTCCACCGTAATCAAAATCAGTATAGCTAACATTACTACTAACTAAATCACCATAGCTACAAACTAAGCAAATATCACTCGTACCTTTTAAGTATCGTATAATCCACTTAACAACTTCTCAGTGAGCTTTCCCAAAATTATTCATAAAAGTTACTTACCATACTAATAGCATTTGATAATGCTAGTCTTATGTATATCATAACATACATCAAACCCTTAACTGCATATATGAAAGGAATGTGCTTCATGTAATCTTTCTTTATGTTTGAACTAGGTAATGCACTAAGATTAAGTTTAAATTGTGCTGTTAAAGAAGTGTAAATCAACTTTGACTAATTCATTTATAAAGACTATAGCACCTTTTCAACATAGTTTTATTATTATAAGCACAATAGGCCTTCTATTCTAACCCTCTAAATCTCTATACCTAAAATTTTCTTAGTTGACTAATAAATCCTTCATTTTAAACTTACTTCTTAATAAGGTCTTCAGATTATTTGTTTAAGCCTTATTATTAGTTGTAATTAATATGTCATCAATATATCGTGACATTTCTCTCCTTGTTCTCTTTACTGTTATACTTTGTGGTTATTCCTCTTGCATATCCATAGATCAATTTTTAATTATCATGTTTGAAATTTAATTTGAAGCTCCATTTTCTTGTCAAAACCTTAATCGTTTTTATTTGCAAGATTATCAAGCTCCTCTCTTAATTTGGGCAAACATAGAAAATTCATCAAAATTAATATCTCTACTAATGATAAATTTTGGAGTTGTATCCTTTTCAATACACCATAATCTATATCCTTTAACTCTAATAATATACCCAAGAAATATGCACTTTATTGTCTTAGACTCTATTATACCATTATTAATATGAGCATAAGTAAGACAACTAAATATATGCATATCACAATAATCGGAGGGCGTAGTGTACCATATATCTCGAAGAGTCTTAAAATCTATTGCATTCGATGGAGATCTATTCACCAAATAAGCAACAGTGTTACTGCCTTAGTCCAGAATTACTTTGAAAGTCTGGCATTTAATTACATGCATCAAGCATGTTAAGTATTTGGTTCATCCGTTTAACAATTATATTTTATTATGGTATATGACGTAAAATGTGGTGTCTCACTATACCTTCCATCTTACAAAATCCATTAAATAGTTTAATACAAAATTCTAGTTCATTATCTATTCAGAGTGCCTTAATTTATTTTTCGATACTTTCTTTATCCTTAGCATTTCATTCTTTGAACTTTTTAAACACTTCTTTATTTGATTTCAGAAAATACTCCTAAACTTTTATAAAATAATCATTAATGAAGGTAGTAAAGTAATTGCATCTTCTATGAAATTAAATTGGAGCAAGATCCCCTAAATCTGAATGAATATAAAAAGAATGCTTGTGAAAGTATACTTATCGGAACCAAATTTGACCTTGCAGTACTTGCTAAGAAACACAACACTCAAAAAATTTCATTACCTCAATTTTAGTTGTATTCGGCAATCATTTCTTACTCAATAATTTATGTCCCTACTTACTTATGTGACCCAACCTACAATGTCACAATTTTGTACTATCATCATTCTATCTTAAAGATAGAGAGATAACCATTTATCTTATTATTATTATTATTATTATTATTGTTATTATTATTATTATTTATTAAGAAATAAATTTCTTACTATAATTTTTATTTCATCACAATTATGACATCCTTTAATAATTTGAGATATTCATCACTATCATAAAACTTATACCCTTAACTATCAAGAGTATCCATACAAATTTTTTAAAGCTGAAGAATGTACCAAGCATCCAATACTCTAATAATTCTGTCATGTATTTGGTTACACTAAACTACTAACTGTGACAACACACTCTTTGCCATCATCCAATCTAACAATACTATTTCATTCTTTAAAGGACATAATCAATCCTTATTGAAAGTCATATGATAAAATATGTCAGTGTCTATTACCCACTACTTTTCAAAATTAAATAATCAAAAATATTACTTCCTTTCTAATCCTCTTCATTAGAACTCTCCTGCACTGAAACAACACTTACTTTTTGATCTATTTCCTTTTTCTCATTTCCTTCTTCCACTGTTGACAACCCTTTCTAAAATGTCCTTTTTCTTTACTGTTAAAATATTAAATAACTTTAGGCTTCAATTTAGATCGTAATTTACTCCTATTTTCAATATCCTTTTCCATATTCATATCTCTGCTAACAACTAAACTCAAATCTGATCCATTTTCATATGTGACAGAGATCATTTTCTTCAATTTCTTAGATTGTGTAATAACCTTCACATCTTAAATAGAAATAATCTCTCTACCATATAATATAATATCAACAAAGTTTTCATATGAGTTAGGCAAGGTATGTATTATCTAATCCTTATCTTTAATTTTAAACCCAATACCATATAAATCTAAGATAACTCAATTAAAATTATCAATATGATCTTTCATCTTTATACTTTTTACCATCCTCGAAGTATACAAATGTTGCTTTTGATATAAAAAATTGGTTAAAGATTTCTTCTAATACTTATTTTAAGTTATTGTTATAAGTATATAGTTGTTGTTTTGTCAAACATCTTTCTCAATACTTCGTTTCCCAAACTCAACAGTATATAACTATACGCCTTTTACATAATCTATTTCTTCTTTAATGCCTCCAAACTCTTTGGCAAGTTTTTTTTCCTTTCAATATTGCTGCCTATCCCTGCTAAACAAGAAATGCTCTCATCTTCACCTTTCATGGAGTAAAATTTTTCGATTCATTGAATTTCTCAATATTAAATTTATAGAGAAACATCTTGACAATAAACTATAGATTAACAAAGAAACCCTAAACTATGATACCAATTGTCACATAAACAAAAGATGTGAGAAGAAAATAAACGAAGCAAAAACATAAAATTTACATGGTTTGATTAAGGTGAGCTATGTCCATTGGTACAGAGATAAATTTCTTATTATTATGAGAAAATGGTACAAAGTCTAGAGTAAGACATAACGCACATGAATAAGATCTTAACAAAATTATTTACAGTCTAGAATTACGTATAAGATATATAAATTTGTTGGAGTTATATTTTTGCATATCCTTAAATTTCTTGTTGTGAGTCCCTGGACATTGACGCCAGTATCATTATGACATCTCAATTTTTTTCTGACCCTTGCGAGTTTATTGCTGGTCCCATCTCTTACATCGACATTGATTCTTCTCTTGTTCCTTGAGTGACATCTCATTCAGTTTTTAGCATCTAAGATTTTTAAAGATTCATAAACCAAGTTGTATTGTTATGAAATTCAAGACTTATCTCATAAAATTTAAGTTCCATATCTTTTGAAAACAATGGACTTCATATTTTTTTATTCTCCTATCAGGATATGATCCTTATAACAGAAAATGACGTATATTTACATAAATATGTATACATTCATCTTACGCAAACGCGATCAATCAGCCAACTTGCCACGCAGATTGAGAAGATTAGAAGCACTACCATGGTAGCTAAACTGTACGAGACTGGCTTTTAAGGAGCTGCTGCACCTTTACCGATAATCATTCAATTTCACGTGAAAACAGCAGTTGTGCGCAGGTAGAGCGAGCATTATTTTAATGGAAGATAGCTTCCATCCTTGAGACCAATCCCCACCACCAAGGTTTTCTTCCAAACTTTAATAGTTAGTTTGACGAAGCCTGCAATGGATCTAAATTTTTAAGCGTAGTTAGTGCCTTCGGACGTGTTTGTCCACAACAATTTATGTACTTATTCGACAGAAAAAAAAAAACAGATAGGTACGATACCTAATTACTGGCATTTTTTCTTCCATTTCCAGTGAATTCCAGGAAAGGCTCCTGCTAAGTATTCCCATTACCAATGTGCACGAACATTCAAAGTTCCTCCACAAGCAAGCTCCAAATTGGCCGGTCATAAATAAGTAGAGTGTAGGAACTCTTCAGTGAATAAAGTTTATATTTCAAGTAACTATAATTCCCTTTCCACGATTTCTTTTTAAACTAAACTACTATAAATTAATCGTATTCAAATCCGATTTCAGCATAGAAATTTTACGTTATGAAGAAGGAGTCAAGGAGATGTGTCTTTCTGACGTGAGTACTGACAGGTGTGACCAAACTTATAATAAATGAAGTTGGACCAGTGAGCAGAATTCACGTTCAAATTAAATATAAAACAAAATCAGCCAGCAGTTTACGTCAGTGTCTTTATATGAAAAAGCTTGTCAGACTGTGAATTCTGAGAGCTGACTGAAAGGATTGACATTTTAGCAGTCCCTAATACATACATACACCTTGAGTTTTCAAATTTTTACGTTATAGAGTAATTTATGAGGCGCATCTGATCCTGATTTCTCAACACAATTAGATGAGAAACTCATTTCACTGCACACTGCTAGTTTTCATCTCCATCCCAGAAGAATAGGATAGTTTCGTGACTCTTATTCATATTCTTCAACAATAACTCAACACACCCTGGATTCGATTTACTCCTTCGAAAAGGAGTTAGAATAGGAAATATTGCAATTTCAATTTTAATTATTATGGAGTTTAAATAGTAGTTTCTATCCACATAATTGTAAAATATACTCAGTAACTTAACAATATTAAGTTGTCCTAAATTGAAAATTGTGTATTCATATTATACGAATTAGAATTTTGTTAGAAATATTAGGTTTGAATATTTTTATTCTAAAATTTTAATTTTGTAAAATTTGAAATAAATAAATTACCAAAGATAGAAATGATTGCCTTACTTTTAATCTTAAACTTCAATTTTTGGACTGTCAAATACAACATTAACTCAATATTTATAGATAATTAGAGGTTGTATCAGGAATAGAAAATTAGCAAATCATTTTATCTTTATCTAGATCAAGACGAATAGAAATAAATGTGACTACAAGTTGAAGTAGTTTGTTTCGAGGCATGCAAAGATAAATATATTCTCAGGCGCCGAAAGTGAAAAGGAAGCAAGTTCTTTCAGGATAACTAAGGCGGGCTGATGGATGTAACAGAAGGTTTTCAATCATCCTTACGCTTCTTAGTCTACTCTAACCTCAATCACCCTTTCGGTTTCCTCATCTCTATGGATCTTTGTTTGAAGATAAAAGGTTGAAGGCAACTTTTGCAAGTTGATACTTTTTACTCTGCTATCCAAATCTCTTCCTCAACTTGAGTTGTTCATGTAATAGCAAACAGAATCCACACAATCGTTAAATATCAGGGTATGAATATCAGCTTGCTCCAAGCATATACAAGTGTATGGATAATTATCGTCATATACCATTTACTCTGAAATATTTTCTTCATGCTTCTCACTCAAGAGTCTGCAGATTCGCAATCGTTATGAAAGCGAAACCATAAATTGTTTGGGCATTTGGGCCGTACAAAGTGCAGATTCTATGTGGTCAACAGAAACGGGCCTGTTGTATGGCTTTCGTAACCTGTTGTTCATTACAGAACATCAGTGAAACTTTACAGAAGCTGATAACCAGATGCTCTTTTGTTTTCGTTTTTCTTCTTTTTCTGGTTTACATGATTCCCAAACCAGTACCTAACGACTCATATTGGCTAAAAAGACCTCTCGAAAGATCCTGAACGCTTGGCTGGCTCACTTTGTCTTGCATCGAAAAAAAGTTGGACGAACTGGTTCTCGATGCACATGGGCTTGAGATTAGAATTTGTTGAATTTATGAAATGAACTGAATTGGGTTCAACTTTGCATCTAATTTGGGTTTTGAACTGGTCATCTTGTCGTTGCAAGGAAGTCCGTGCCGTCCAAGAAACGAGGACAGGACTTATTGCGGCAATACTGGACAGATAAAAGCTGTTTATATACCAAGATCCAATAAGTAATTTCGTCTTAATTCTTCACCGGGCGATCTACATCGCAGCCAAAATCAACCTTTAAGTTTCCTTTCGTTTTGTTTTATGGGTGATAATAAGTAACTAACTTGAGAAATCAGCGCACTCTTAGAGAAATTGTGTTATCATTGCAAAAGCTAGAACTCTACGACAAGAAGACAGCGGGCAGTGCTTGGAAGTATGCTCACTGATATTGAATAAGCAGCGATGGTTAAAGCGGAAGGGTTTAGTTAAATGAAGACATGGAGCGAAGATACCGAAGAATCCGTTAACTGGATGGTGTAAAAATTGTGAAACTTTATTAACATCAAATTAGATAACTGGTCTAGTGAGAAAAAGGCATTGTGCTCCAACAGTACTGCAGGATTAAACAGAAGGTTGTCATGATTTTTGGAAAGTAGTATAGAGGACTAATAGGTGTGGAGACATATTTAGAAGAGTCAAAGTGTGTGTGGTGAAGAATGTCACCAGTATATTTAGATTGTGTAAGAAGAATGCCAATGAGTGTAAAAGTTGCTTTAATGCCCAGAAAGTAGTGAAGAGGACGTAGATCTTTGAAGGTGAGAGCAGAGTGATAATGAAATGTTGTGAAGAACAGTAGAAAAGTGATCTAAGTGGAGGTGGAGTGAATAAAGAGAGAGGTAGGGCTTGATTAACACTATAAAGAGCTTTGTATAGATGACACATATAATGAGGATGACAAGTATCAACAAAAACAGGTGGTATCAGAGTTAATGCGTATTGCTTTACAATCCTCCAATGTATTTAGACATAGTTTGAGATAAGATGTAATTTGACTTTCATGTAATCTAAACTACATGATATAAGTCAAGATGATCAGATAATGTACAATACTTATCTAAACGTAGATGATAATACAATTTAGTAAGGTGAGCTGTTATCACTATTTAGCAACATGATATATTCAGCATCTCTCTCTGGCTAGGCCGAACTATAATGAAGATAAACCAATTAGCCAAATATATGACAATTTAAGAGAGAAGATCAAATAGCTAAATGACTAACAAGGTCATCAAGCTAAACGAACTACATTAGTTTCAGGGACAAGAAACATCTGAACGTTCTAAGTACGTGAACTTACATTTAGCAAACTGAAACTAATGGCAGAATTAGCAAAAGAACATAACTGTAAGAATCAGTCAAGAGTTTGTTCATCCAGTTACAATTGGAAGGAATTCTGAAATAATCGACGAAGAAATCTGTCAATCAAGACAGAATTAACACTTGCAAGTTCATATCATAAACCACATAAATGTAATAGCAGAATAGAGTTCGTCCAAACATTCAATAGTAATTTAGTAACCCACAAGCTGCTATGATTTTGCTTCTTTATTACCTGCTTTAGCATCCATTAACCTCCACATATACCAAGACCCAACAGACCTATAAGGTCTCCACTTCTCACAAATCTCCTCCATTTGCAAAGCCTGAGGCAAATCCTTAAGCCCATACAAAGTTTGCACTCCTTTTCTCACCCCCAAATCACCCACCGGTAGCACATCTGGTCTATGTAGCGAAGACATCATAAACATGTGAACAGACCAAACGCCTATTCCCTTCACCGCCGTCAAGCTACTCAAGAGCTCATCATCACTCATTTCAAGTATGGACAAATCCGACAGCAACCCGCTTTTGTATTTCTCAGCTAGATCATGCAAGTAGCTGGCTTTCCGACCCGAGACACCGATTTCTCGGAGCTGTTGTGCAGAGAGCGAGAGGACGTTATCTGCGTTGACTCGTGACTCGCCGCCACAGAGTGCGATGAATCTAGAGTAGATCGATGTCGCGGCTTTGGTGGCGAGTTGTTGGTAAATAATACTTTTTGCTAAGGATAGAAATGGTGGGTCTTGAGAATCGTAGGTGGGTGGTTTATGGGTGTCGAGAAGAGTAGCGAGGAAAGGGTCGTTATTCCGGAGATGATCAAGAGCGAGGTCGATCTCACCTTTGACTGACAAGGTTTTAGTGACGGATAGAACGGTAGAGACGGTGACAGTAGAGGCTTTAGTGCATGAGTTTTTAGTCGGAGCTTTCCTGATTTTGCGTGATGGGAATGGGATTTTGGGGGCGGATTGTGAAGGAGAAGAAGGGTTGTTAATAAGATGGGAAATGGATCGGGTAACAGGTTTTACCATTTTGAGATGTGGAGGGTGAGGCTTCGCCGGGAAGTCGTTGGGCTAGCAGGAAATAGAGTCGAGAAGGAGAAGACGATTAGAGACTGAGAGGGAGGGACAGAACAGTGATTATAACGGCAACATTTGATGATCCGTTATAAAGGTTATCTAACAACTGTATGGGCTTTAACTAACAATACAATCCTGGCAACTATTACTGCTGACTTTGCCAGAGGGTTATGGGCCTAAGCCCAAACCTCCTTCTTAGCACACGAGCTTTATTATGAGGTCAATGGAACAAAACCTAGTTTTCAAAATATATGGATATAATTTAATTTTCTTAAGTTTTATACAGGTCGTAGTTGGTAGGAAAATCAAATTTTAGGATCTGCGATACTTATCCAAATTGATCAATTCCATCAATTGTAATAGGAAGTCAAAGCCTTTCAGCTTATTGTCTTCTTTCATGAGGAATGACAATTTTTTTACGTATGAACTTAAATTTGGTTGTTTTTAATGGGTCGGTCCATAATTTAAGCTCAGGATTATGTTGACTTAATGCTCAATTATTCTAAGTAAAATAATATTATTTTATTTAGAAAAGTAGAGTTTCAGATAAGCCTAAATCTGACAATCCAGACTCAAACTCAATTAAAAAAAATTATTCTATATTTTTAATTTTAAAAATATTATTCTTTAAAAATTAGTAGAGGCTGGCCGATTGTCACCCCTATCTTTTCTCCTCACCCCACCACCTAGTAGGATAGCCATGTTTTGTTATTTTAAAGAAAACAATTTAAAAGGAAAAATTTACAATTTCATATGTTAATACAAGTTTGAATGCCCTAAACTCTTAAAAATATATATTAAAAAAAGTTAATGCCTTTCATGTGAGACTTTCTACTTTGCGAAAGTACAAGAAAGGAACATTAATTGTACGTAATCTTTCTTTTATATTTTTTTAAAAAAAACTATTTTTGTTATTCGAATATGTGATTTTCTAATCACAAAAGAAGTAACCTTTTCTATAACAGTTTTAGGTAGGAATATCAATTTCAGCCTGACTCGGATTGAATTAGCCGCAAGCGGATCACGAGTTAAAATTTTTCGACTCGATA
>JAOQMM010000173.1:5604087-5614765 GCA_027563515.1 Erythroxylum platyclados | reverse complement strand
TAGGAATATCAATTTCAGCCTGACTCGGATTGAATTAGCCGCAAGCGGATCACGAGTTAAAATTTTTCGACTCGATAAAACGATATCGTTTTTAACATTTTAAATATATATATATATATATATAAAGGCCCAACCCAACTTGCCCGTGGCCCATCCTGTCACGAGTCACTCAACCTAATTTGACTTATTGACATCTCTAATTTTAGCCAAATATTCCTTTTAAGATATAGGCTTTTTATAGTAACCAGTATCCAAAACTACAGGTATTCATGAAATAACATCTCACAATAATAAATTTTGACTTCACCTCTCCTTCGTAACATTCTTCTGCATTTATAAAATATATTTAGAGAAAAAACTCATAAAATCTGCCTTTTTGTGTTCCCGACACAAGTGAAGTTAAATTGACACGTTGTCACCTAGTATATTAATGCAGTTAAGGGGATAAGGGTAAGTACACTTACATACCCAGACACACCTGTCTCTTATACAACATCAACACTTCTAATTTTAGGAGGTCCAACTCATTCCCCGTATCGACCGCTCAAGACCATCCCAAGAACACAAACGCAACCCCATCTCGGCTTCTCCATACTGCACCTCGGCATATTCCTTTTGAAGCTACCTTCTTAAATTTTATATCAGTTTCTCTATCTGTTGGTGGTTGTTGTTGATACTTCTATACATATATATATATATACACCAAAGAGAGCTTTGATCACCATGAGTTCCAGAGACGATAGCGAAGATGGAAACATTAGAAAACCGTTTCTCCATACAGGAAGTTGGTATCGGATGAGTTCAAGACAAGGCAGCATGATGGGATCCTCTGCTCAGATCATTCGTGACTCCATTTCCGTCGTCTTTTGTGTCCTCATCGTCGCTTTGGGTCCTATCCAGTTCGGCTTCACCGTAAAACACCATTTTCCTTCTCAGTTTGGTCTATAGTTAATGTTAGTTTTGTTTCTTAATCCATTTCGGGCTTGTGTTCGTGTAGTGTGGGTATTCTTCTCCTACACAGAAGGATATTGTCCGAGATCTTAATTTGACAGTCTCAGAGGTTTGACTTTTTGACTTCTAATCGTTTCCAAAGGTTGTCTCTCTCTTGGAGAGGATTGTTTTTGGTGATTAACTGGGTTTTTCGGGGTGCAGTTTTCTGTGTTTGGTTCCTTGTCGAATGTGGGTGCTATGGTTGGTGCTATAGCTAGCGGTCAGATCGCAGAGTACATTGGTCGCAAGGGGGTATGTGAATTGTTTCTCTTTTCTTTTCATTTTCGTAAAAGGGTTTGGAATGGATGAAGGCAGCAGAAACTTCAAACCCAGAAATTCTATTTTTGGATGTTTAAATTTTGGAGTAATCCTGATCTGCTGCATTGTTTGTTGGATTGCAGTCACTAATGATCGCCGCAATTCCCAATATAATTGGTTGGCTCAGCATATCCTTTGCCAAAGTGAGTTATCAGTGGTGCGCAGAGGACTTACAATTGCTGGCTTCCTGTGTTATTCAAGCTTACATGTTTAACTACTTGTTGCATTTGCAGGATTCTTCCTTTTTATTCATGGGAAGATTGCTGGAAGGTTTTGGTGTGGGTATAATCTCATACACGGTAACTTGAAGCTACCGATATTAGTTTTCTATTTCAAGTTATTGTGAAATTTATACGAGTGGTAGTTCTGGATTATCTACGTTTAGGTACCTGTCTATATAGCGGAGATATCACCTCAGAATATGAGAGGAAGCCTTGGATCAGTTAATCAGGTTAGCGATCCTCTCTGAATCTTTTCAATATCTTCTTTTTTCTGTTACTGTGGTTTTCATTTCTAATGGTGATAGCAAATTGATTAGATCAATTTATTTACTGACTAGCTCTCAGTTACTATTGGAATTATGCTGGCTTATTTATTGGGACTGTTTGTTAATTGGAGAGTGCTTGCAGTCTTAGGTAAGCCCTTAACTCTTTGGCCTTAGATTGCTGGAAAAATGTCAAATGCTGTTCAGGCCAATCGTTTCCATTAATTATGGATGAAATTGTCATTCCTCCCTAAGAGGAGATCTTAATGCTAGATGGCTGCTGTTACTTCATTTATATTCATTTCAGTAATCTAGCAAATAGTTTGATGACTTAACTGATGCTACATAGCTCTGATTCCCAGGAATTCTACCTTGTACTGTATTGATACCTGGCTTATTTTTCATACCAGAGTCTCCTAGATGGTTGGTAAGTTAATATGCTCCCTATTTTATGGTAAAGTATTCACTTTTCCCCTTTCATGTTCTCTCATCCACTTTTCCTTCCCATTTTTGGTGGTCAATTGTTCTGCGGCCAGGCAAAAATGGGACTGACAGAAGATTTTGAAACCTCTTTACAAGTATTGCGGGGGTTTGACACAGACATTTCCGCTGAAGTGAATGAAATCAAGGTATGTGGTTGAACTTCTCTCTTTCTTTGCTTCCTTTTCTCTGTTTACTCGTGTAAATTTGTGCATCAGGTCCAGATTTTAGTTAAGGTGGTATATTCCACATACATTAGTATAGTGTGGACTGAGTCCTGCTATCAAACACTAGTACCCATGCAGACTTGTTTCACGTGCATGTTTAAATTCCGTTGAAGTCATCATATGTCATGGATTTACTGTTTGCAGAGATCAGTAGCACCATCAAGCAAAAGAACAACAATCCGATTTGCTGATCTGAAAAGAAGAAGATTTTGGTACCCTTTGATGGTAAACTGATTTGTTCAAATTCCAGTGGCTTCCTATTGTAATTATTTTTATGTTTGGACCAGCTATGGTGATAAGAACCATATTTGCTGTAGGTAGGAATTGGATTACTTGTGCTTCAGCAACTAAGTGGTATCAATGGAATTTTCTTCTATTCCAGTAAAATATTTGCAAATGCTGGTAAGCCAAACTCTTCTTTGACTTGGTTTCACTTATGAGCTATGTTAGAGGAGAATATGCTGTTCAACATTTTCATGTAGCCCTCCTATAGTTTTCAATGTCAACACTGATATTCTTCAGACTCAGTTGAACAAGATGGTTTCTTTTTATCCTTCACAATATATAGTATTACAAAGAGACCATATAGCAGTTACTGAAAATTATTTTACTAGGAAAAGATTAGAGGTGGAAATTGATTTGTTTGTTTCCTCTACTTTCCTTTTGTGTAGATGAGTTGTAAAATATTTGTCCAAGTAATTTCTTTAAGGTTGCTGTAGATAATTTCAGTGGATATGATTTTTGCTGCTTGGATTTTGCTCAAGTGGATGGTCTATGATGATTGATCAAACTTGACAGGGATTTCCTCAAGTGATCTTGCTACATTTGGACTTGGGGCTATTCAAGTAAGATGAAGCGGCATCGATAATGTCATAGTTCTTATTCTCTTGGGCATTAGTTAAGTGGCGAGTGTGTAGGGAGCTGTGGAAGTGTCAGTCATGTCTCAAAAAAAGAAAAATGAAAAAGGGCAGTTAATCAAAAGAAAGATTTGTCTAGCCATCTAATTTCAAGTTGGATCTTCTGTAGGTTCTTGTTACTGCTGCTGCTACCTGGTTGATGGATAAAGCTGGACGCAGACTTCTTCTCATTGTGAGTTTCTTAGTGCATACTGGCAAATTCAGTGGTGGAATGCAATTTTAATCTGCAGGAAGTAGTGGAAAAGAACAGAGATCTCAAATTTTAGTCACTTTCGCAGGTGTCTACATCTGGAGTTACTATTAGTTTGTTGCTTGTTGCAGTCGCCTTTTACTTGGAGGTTAGCAGGATAACTTCGACTCATCTGTCAAATAATGATCTGAATGTTTATTCCGTGTGTCATCAATCACTTATATCTCCACTTATCGGCACTGACTTGTACTTTTTATTTTTTAAATATTCCTTACTCGTTCAAATGTTAACAGAGTGTGGCGTCAAAAGATTCTCATTTATACAGCGTAATGGGGATACTGTCACTTATAGGACTTGTGGTATGATTCCCTGTACACTTTGTTCATGTGTTGTGTTCCTGCGTGTGTCCATGTGCACCCTTTTCCTGTAAAGAGCTCCTTGGTATGAATGTGGAGCTACTTCTTTTCAGGCTGTGGTAATTTTCTTCTCTGTGGGACTCGGAGCTATCCCCTGGATCATAATGTCTGAGGTATACAATTATCTGCGAAGTTTTATTCTTAAGGTTTAAGACATGAGAAGAGAGTAGATGGTGTTATCCAACAATAGAACCTCATCAACTTCCGTTTGTTTCTTTCAAGTGCTCAATGTTTTCCTGAATTGCACATTTTCAGATACTACCAGTCGATATTAAGAGTCTTGCAGGCAGTATAGCAACTTTAGCCAATTGGCTCTCATCCTGGTTGGTCACTATGACAGCAAACTTGCTCTTGAGTTGGAGCAGTACAGGTTCTCTCTCTGTTGTCCATATGTTTACAATTGTATGCTATGCTTGAATGAGTGTGTTGGTTTAGACAAAGACAATCTCGAATCTGACTGATGGGACACTTGTTTTCGTTCAACAGGGACCTTCACCATTTACACCGTTGTGTCTGCTTTTACAGTCGCTTTTGTGTCTCTCTGGGTCCCCGAAACCAAAGGAAGAACTCTGGAAGAAATACAAGTGGCTTTCAGATGAAAAGTTTGCCCAAGTATTCGAGATCTGCTCTCAATCAATGTTGTCAAGATTGCAGATTTCTTATGCAACTTTGTGGTTTGTTTCTCCAAAAATATGCGGGTGTGTGGCGTTGAAACAAAGAGAAAGGATTAGAATTTCAGTAGGAATTTATTAAACAAACTTCTCTTCGATACATTTTTCAAGTAGTCAAATGCACCAAACAGGGGGGTAATTGATGACAAGAGTGCAAATAGTACAAGAATGAAAGATGCTGGTTGCATTTATCAGTTTTGAGCTCCGCCTTCGTGCAGCCAAGCAAGGGACTTCTTCAAAAACCTATTGTAGACACAGGGCCGTTCCAGGTGAACCAAATGACCTGCCTTCTTTATGCCTTGAAATGTTGCGTTCTCGCCTAGTTGCCTGCGGTAACGTCAATCAAAATAAGCTCGTTACTCGCTAGAATGCGATTGCTTGGAATTAGTTTGCTCTGGTGCAAGATACAATACAGAGTCTCAAATTTTTGTTTCAAGTTTCAACCTCCTAATCAACTAATCTTCTGAAATTGTTCAACACCTATGACTGAAACGATCAAGATCGAAACTGTTTTAAGTTGCAAGACATACTCTTTCATGTTCATTGCGTGTTCCAGCTTGAAGATTTGATCATCTTCACCCCATAGTAGATGTATTTTCTGCAATACAATACAAACCTGCTTTAGTGCAAATGAACGGAGAGCAATATACATAAAAATTGGTCTACTTTGATGATTCAATATTTTAAAGTACACTAATTTGAACGACGTTATTTGTACTCACTAGCGGTAAGAAAGTAGAAGTTAAAAGACTTGCACAACCTGAGAGAACTTAGGGATGGTGGGATCCTTGTTGCTGACCACGAGCCCTTCTAGGAGTTCTCCTCTTTCCTGCCTGTTGGTGAACATCGCCTGCAATTACTCGGTTAGGACAGGTGAACTTGAGAAAGGTGACTAGTCACTGGTCCTAAACTTCTAATGCATTCAATGTTTAGACATGCAAGTCCGATTTTCAGACAATCCCTAAAATGCAGTCAGCACAGATTCTGAAAAAGACCGGTCCAAATAGGTGTTTGTGTAATGAAAAGTCTCTGTGCTCTCGCCGTCTCGCTGTTTTGAAGGTGATTAGGTGAAAAGTAGTTGAACAACGAAAATTGCAAGTGTTGATGGTCCATGAGGGCCTACGATGACTTTGCATCATTCCATTCATTGCGTTCGCCTTCTATTCATTCTTATTAATTCTTATTAATTATATGATTAATTATTAATTATAGCTGAGACCTTTCGAAATCAGCTAGAGATTGTTCTAATCCTATCTTGGTACGGATGCCTTTTGCTTTGCACCACATTTGACGTAACGTAACAAGTCTAGCATTAATGTTTACAGGTGAAGAAGCCATGTCCTAGACAAAATCATGATGCTGAATGTGGGAAACAGCTTGGTGGATCAACAAAAATTGATAATAATAATAATTTCAGGCAGAGGATAACAAGTCAAATGTTTTAAAATGAAAAATCTAAAAAATATTTTTTTTTTAAGATCAGATTCGGACAATCTAAGTTCAGATCTAATCGAAAATATCAAAGTCCAGGTATAATTGTCACCCCTAATAGTCAGAAGCCTGAATTATTAATTTGAATATTTTTTCAATCCTATAATTGAGGAAAATTGCTTCGAAATACAATTTTATTTGAAAACTATAGTTGTGTACACTTTATATTATTTTACATAAAATCCAAATATAGATATTTATTGACCATTCTTTCAAAAATAAGAGTACTTATGTCACATCTCGTTACAAATCGTGACATCTATAATGTTTACAACTTTTTTAGAGAAATTGTCATTGTTATTATGTCAAGACTAAGTGTCCCTAGTGGGATTAATTCGTGATAGCTCACTCTACCTGTACCAAAGTTGGTAATATTTTACAAATGCACCACCTAAGTTAGATATACCAATAATTTTAAGATAGATTCTATTCTATAACTTAAGCAATTTTCTTGTGACAAATACAATATGGGACAGAACATTAATCTTGAGGCTGTTGCAACTACTTTCTTTAGGACAAGGCATATCTCGTTGCAAGTTTTACGGAATCCTTGCGTATTGCATGTAAGATCGTGTTTGAACACGTAAATGTTATCTTTTAACTCTTGCAGTACAAAAGCTGATTTTAAGCAGCTAAGGATGGTCCTCTCAAGTTTATAAACAATCACAATGAAAGTATATATCGAAGCTTCATATGGAAAAGGAATGACTTTAGTAAAATGAAAACCTACCTCGAGAAAATCTTTGAAAAGCCGATTTGGGAACCAAAGCTTCTTGTAGGCAGCAACAGAAAGTAGAGCTTTAAGGCCTTTGACAGAATTAGGCAGCAAAAGCTCTGAAGAGGAGTTGAACCCTAGTCTGCTTATAGTCTCCTGGCTAATCGAATCTGTCATGGCAATGATCGAGCCAGACACGACCATACCCTGAACAAAGTCGGGGTACAACTCAGCCATCTTAAACACCACCATGCCACCATAACTAAACCCCACCACCACACACTGCTCCACTCCAAGTTTCTTGAGACCCTTCACCAACGTTTCTGCTTGAAAAGTTGGTGACCTGTCAGATTTGTCGGTTACGGAACCACCGAAGAAGAGAAGGTCAGGAACATAAACGGAGTACTTCTTCGTCAAGGCGCCAACTTGAAACTGCCAAGTGATGATACCCTCTCCCGCAAAACCATGGACTAAGACTACCACTGGCTTTTTGGGTTTGATTAAGGCTGCGGTGTCACCTTTTTGGCCTTTCTTGGGTTTCTTGACGGTTTCAACCGGAACCCAGAAGTTCATGACAGTACCCGGCTCGGTCTCGACAGCTTGAGGCTGAACACCTGCCATTTTCATTAGCCCATTTAACAATGGCCTCTGAGCTGCAACTAGGTTCACCATCTCTATTTGGCTAGCTTGCTGTTTCTAATCAGTTCGCGCAAGCTTGAGAATGAGCGTGAATGCAAAGATCAGGGGTTTTTAAACAGCGAGAAAAAGTTGGTTTGGTGCTGGGTTGTTATCTGTTGTTATTGGCGATGGCCTTCTTATGGCATTGAAAATTTGCAGACAATTTTAAACAAATTCTACACTTGGAAGCTATTGAAATTTTATGATTACTCTGCCTTTGACAAATTCCGCATGTACACGCAGTATACTTGAGAGGCCCACACCATATCTGGAAATAATTCCAATTTTGTACTCTTCCGACTATCTTCTTTGTGAAAACAAAGCCTGCGAACGGTAAAACTATATTTCATTCAAAGTTTAAAGATTGTTAATTCAAATATTATTGTTATATGGTAACAAGTGTACGGCCATCAATTTAGTAATTTTATACCAATCATGATTAATATAGACCAACCTACTCATGTACATTAACATATGACCTTATATTATGCGAAATAAAGAGATATTCTCGTCTATAATAACTATAATATAAATTAGTGAATTTTATCTGATATATATAATACTAATTTAAAATGACTTAACAACTTATGAGTTATGTATCGTAAATAAGTCATTATGATTAATCAGTAATGAATTTTAACATAAAACAAACATACTTATGATCTAACACAAAATCTTTCAACGTTCAAAACAAAGCTTTAGATATTATTAACTTTCAAAAGATTTTTTCATACCAATAGCCAATGTTTTAAAAAACCGACCAGAAGTTAAATCGGTACAAAAAAAAGTTTAAAATTTAAAAAAATCAACTGATATTTTACCGTTATAAAACTAACTAAAGATTAAATAAAATTAAAGAATTTAAAATATGATTAAAAGAAATTACTCTTATTTGAAGTTTAATAAAAAAAGGATATTGTTAAATAAAAATTATTGATTAATTTTAGTTTGTAAGAATTTATTAATTTACAAAAAATTGATTAATTAATTAATAAATTGACCAATTTTTATAACAAGAGTTATTAAAATAAATCGAATAAAAAAATTTGACGATTTAAAATTTATATGATTGACCATTTAGTTTTTTAATTATTGTCAATGGCGTCGACCATAATCCTAAGGCCAATGCCGTAAATTATTCAAACGTACCATATGTTATTGAATGTAACAAGGTAGCCATAATACACGAACGCGTAGCTCAAAGGGTCTTGTTTTTCCCCATAATACGCTTGTAAATTAGCTTATTATAAGATTGATCCACCATAACGAACCCTTTTTTTTTAATAACGAGTCCAAAAAAAAATAAAACTTGTCGCCGAGATCAAAACTTTCTTGCACGAAACCTGGGTCATCTCATCTCACATTGTCTTTTCCTATATATTTTGTACAACGTTGTTTGATTTGGATCAACTACACCCACCTACTGTCCTACCGCTTTCAACGTCACGGGTTCGCCCGAGCTGGTAAAGCTATCTAGCTAATTTATCTCCTCCCATTACTTTACACTGAAGCTCCACCATATTTCACATTTTTTTAATAAACCATTACGTTTGAATCGTTTTATGTGTTAAGCTATAAATCTCTTATTTCTTTCATTTACCAAATATTTAAAATCTAATAAATAAGAACTTATCTTTTCATCCCTAAATTAAAATCATTTGTTAACTGACAAAATTTTGTTTACCTGCTAGTTTAATTAACTAAATCTGCTTTAAAAATACCAATTAAATCCAACATCAAATAAGTTGATTTTCAATTTCAAAATATAATAAATTGTCCTTGAATTTATGTTTATGGTTCGGTATATTTTAAATTTTATTATATAGTGGGACGTCACACATAAATTAAAAAGATAAAAGATTAGCACATTAGCCAAGTGTCATTAGTCATTACTGCTGCGCGACTCCATCCGTTGTCCGTCAAAGTTTGGAAAACTTGTATTGCTTCTTTCAAGGCCTTCTATGTCAGAACCATTAACTAATGCTCACTAAACATTTCAAGTGTGTTTAAGCGTATTTTGTTGAATATTCTTATAAGAATTTAAATTTTAGATATTTAATTTTACAAAAATTAAATTTATAACTCTAATAATAATAATGATGATGATGATGATGATACATCCAAGTATAAAATATAACAATCCCATGATAGAAATGTAAATCGATCGAACTCATAAATTATTTTTAATAATTGCACTAATCAAAACTTTTATTTAATATTTCTGTGCATATTATAGTAGTAGAAGAGATGAGCACTGTTAGTAGTAGAAGAGATGAGCGTGGTTTTGTTAAAGCAGAAATGTTTGGGCAGTTAACAAGTGGACTCGAGGTTGCTTGGAGCAAGCTTAAAGGAGAAGTTCTTTTTTGCTTCTCTTTTCTGGCTTTGGCCATTAGTCTTTTGGTTGATCAGCTGAAGTGAAAAGCTACTCTTCTTGAGCTTTTTGATTTTCAGCTTATTGGGTTCAACCAGCCACCTCAAATAGCTGGTAACCAAACACTTTAATCAGCTGAGTGACATAGTCAATCAGCTAATATTGGTCAATCAACCATTCACCAAGGCCCTGTTTGGTAGAGAGCTGATAAGCTAAAATTCAGCTGATTGAAGGAAACAGCTATCAAACTTGTTTGGTTATGAGCTGGTTGGGTTAGCTTATTCAACCCAATCAGCTGATTTTCTAAAAGCTCCTAAGGAGGAGCTTTTT
This sequence comes from Erythroxylum platyclados, assembly GCA_027563515.1. Lineage (NCBI taxonomy): Eukaryota > Viridiplantae > Streptophyta > Magnoliopsida > Malpighiales > Erythroxylaceae > Erythroxylum > Erythroxylum platyclados. The sequence continues at coordinate 5,604,487 of JAOQMM010000173.1, read as the reverse complement.
GCATTTAGTTGTTTAAATTTTTACCTTTATGACGATTTTACCCTTACTTTTTTCTTTCATTTTATTGTGAGCAACCATGTATGATTCTCATTCAAAGAAAAGTAATATGTAATCTATGTTTGTCCCTTTTTTTTATTTGATGATATTGGAGAAAAGAACATTAAGAACTTCCTTACCAACATTCTAAGAATCATCTAAATATCTTTCATGTCCTGTTCCAACTTACTTGAATAAATAAATCCTAATCAATTTAATTTGCTTCTTCCTTCCATCTTTTTTCATGTTATTAATATCATTAAATTCCTTTGCAAAAACTTTTTTTGAGTCTAGTTCTAATCAATCTTAGAACACACGAATCAGTAGTCAATAATATGTTTGATACGATGTCGGATTTAAAAGC